>JAEIIU010056001.1:47097-106271 GCA_018874675.1 Drosophila baimaii
CCAATCCCCCTTCGACCTAGCACAGCCACCACCCACCACCCACCTCCCATTCTTGCCTAAAAAGCGCGCCCTTTTTATTCGGACACCAGCAGGGTACATTGCATTCGATCACCTGCACTTGGTTATCTCGAAACTTTAATTTATAAGATGCGTAACGCACGCACAGACAAATTCAAGTTTTTAGGAAATTTCTATCCTACAAATATTAGTTATAATATTATTAATATTAACATTAAAATTATGATTTTAAAAGCAGTCTTTCGAAATAATAATTTGTAAGATACGTAGCGCCTTTTTATTTCCTTTACTTTCGACTTCTTTTTCTCTCAAATTCAAGTTTTTAAGGAATTTGTATCTTACAATTATTAGTTTCAATAAATTAAATATTAAAATCAAAATTTAAATTCGATATATATATAATTTGATTTAGTTTCGACTTCTTTTTCTCACAAATTCAAGGCTTAAAGAATATTCCTTCTTAGAATTTTAGTTCCAATAGATTAGAGGAAAAATGAAAGATTTTTCTATCTTACAACTATAACTTTTAATAGATTAAATATTTAAATAAGAACTCCAATCCGAGTTTTAAAAGCAGTCTTTCGAAGCTATAACTTGTAAGATGCGTAGCGCCTTTTTGTTTCCTTTATTTTTTACTTCTATTTCTCACAAATTCAAATTCGTAAGCATTTTCTTTCTTAGAATTATTAGTTCCAATAGATTAAATATTCAATTTAAAATATAAATCCCAGTATTAAAAGCTAATCATCTTCAAACATCATAGCCCTAGGTCAAGCTCATCGTTTTTGCTTTCTCAATAAACTGATTATTCTTTTTTGTTTTCCATAGTTTGTGTATAGATTAGTATAGTCTCTTATAATATATTTACATCTTTAGCCAGCTTTGCTTCAGACTTACAGTTTTTTTTATTACTGAACAATTAAAATGTATTTAGGATTGCTTGTTTTTATAAAGCAAGTTATAACCTGGAATTAAGTTCACAAATTAATTCACTAAGGATACTTATTTGATCACCCAATATAACAAAGCAAGGTAGTACCCGAAATTAACATAACAATTAAGTCACAAGGATCTTAATTTAAAAACATAATATGTAGACTTCCTGTCAAAAAAGAAAATCGGAAACTAACCAACTTTAGATCCCCCTTTTAAGCAGTATACGTTAGCTTCTAACACTTTAGTAAAGTTTATTTATATTTTTATTAAAAGAGCGTTTAAATTTCAGCCTCACTTCAATAATTAAAATATTCCTTTTAATTATTTAGCAGCTTTAAAACTTATTTGGTTAGTTTTATGAGATTTTTATAGAGAACTTGCTAACCAAGACAGCACAAGGCGACTTTTAGTAGAGATGTTTTTCAGATACACCTATATTTAAACGCATATCCCACATATAAATAATCTTGTTAAATATTTCTCTCTCTTTCATCTCCTTATACCAGGATTTGAGTTTAGTGATGCGGAGCCGTCGGCATTGGTGCAAAAGCAGGGCGGTCCCTGTGCTGTGATAGCGCCCGTGCAGGCGTACTTGCTTAAAATTATCATCATGGAAATGCCAGGCGTCAAGCTGTCCGAGGTGGGTATCGCAGGGACATATCCTCAACGCTCCTCCTTTAACTTGCTCTCCTTTATCCCCCGTGCAGATTTCCAGCGATAAATGCCAAAACCTGCTTATTCAGGCCTTGTGCAACATCTTGAAGAACTGTCGTGCACCGCGCTACCGCATCGTCCATCTCTTGCGCCGCCGCTGCGCCGGAGTTGCTTCAGAGGCTGGTCCAACCAAAGAGCGCTCGCCATCCGCATCATTATCATCACTGTCAGCTGGCGCTGCATCCTGCAGTTCGGGCAGCGAGCTGGCAGCAGCAGCAGCATCAGCAGCCAGCGGCGTTGAGCTGGCGGCGGAGGCCACGCCCGCTTCGGTCAAGGATATGTGCCAGGAGCTGCCCGCTTCCGATGCGCTGAACGAGCTGTCGCCGGATGAGTTCCACGATCGCCTCCACACGCTGCACTTTGACGATATAACCGCCGTGGCCCGCTACTATGTGGAAAACTACGGCCACCTGGCGCACACCTATGGCGTCCTGCTGTTCATGTACTCGGTGTTCCTCACCAAGGGCTCGGAGCAGGTCGCCGCGGACATATCGGACACCTCGGAGCCGCTGATACACAGCACCTACGGCTATGGCGCCCAGTCGCTCATCAATCTGATGCTAACGGGCCATGCGGTGGCCCATGTCTGGGACAATGAGCAGGATGTGGGTGGACTGAAGCTGCGCGGCATTTGCGAGCAAAGCGACATCGGATTCATTACGCTGATGGAGCAGATGCGCTACTGCACCGTGGGCTCCTTTTTCAAGAATCCCCGCTACCCCGTCTGGGTGATGGGCTCTGATACGCATTTAACCGGTGAGTACAGCCTCATATTGCCTTGATTCCATTTAGTTACTTAGGTATACAACTTTTAATCACTGTAAGAATGTGTTATTATGTATTCTTAAGCTTGGAAAACAGAGATTCTTCGTTAGAGATCTTTCCTTGACATTCCTTTGACATACATAATAGAAATTGGGATACGTATCTCCGACTGAAAGTGTTTATTTATTTTAAAATGTAGCCACGCCCACACGAACTATTAAAATCACATAAAATAAAATCGTAGAAAGTAAAAAGATAATAAAAATGAAGCAATTTAAAATTAAAAACAATAAAATAGTTATCTTTTGTCTTCGATCTCGCTTGGACTCTCTTTAGATGATTAGGAAAGACCTGAACAGCAGGGCAGATCCAAAATACAAATTTCTGCTTCTCCTTTTTTTGTTATTATACTAATTTAAGAACTTTTATTTTTAGACTATAAAATAGTCTTCTATCTCGCTTCTACCAAAAACGCTTTAATTACTAGGATACTATAAACGCCATACGATTTTTTTGCACACATATTTGTCGTGCTGGACCCAGCGCTGGGTATAGTGAGCGACGACTGTATGTGGGTACACGTATTCTCACGTATCTGTACCCATGCAAGCGGATTCTACTTTTAGATTTTTACGCTCTCAACTTTGTGAGAGCGGAGATAATGCGATTTTTGTCAGAAACTAAAAATTGCTGGCATATGGCAATTAAAATGCATTTTCGTTACTCATCTTAGTAATTTTAACGTCTTTGTTTGTACTCTCTTTAGATGGGTAGTCCATACCTGAACCGCGGATTTGACCTAGGGCAGATCCCACTTACAAGATTTATATATTTTATATTATTTTAAAAAACTATTTCCTTAATTTTTTTAATAATAGACAAATACACCATATTATTCAATTAATATCATAAATGAATTTCACCTCCACACATGCATATCCTATGGTGAATTAAATAGAATCAATATTATCCCAAAACTAAACCTGATTCGCCTCTTCATTATCCTTTCACACCCACAGTTCTGTTCAGCCACGAGAAGAGGCTAGTCTCGCCGGAGACGCCCTCGGAGACGGGCCGTCGCATCTTCAAGTCATATGATCCGGAGGGCAACAACTTCATATCGACCACAATGCTGCGCGAAGTACTGGCGGAATTGAATCTGGTCAGCGAGCCAGCCTAGTAAGCATAAATTGCAGAGTTTCCGCCAAAAGGAGAGTTATATGTACCGCTCGGATACTCTTTTGCAGTGTGAGCCTCATGCAGAAGCGGTTGGATCCGGAGAATCTGGGCATAATACTGTTGAACGCCTTTATGGACGAGTTCTTTCCGCTGGAGCGTCGCTCCACGCCGGATACCTTTGAGCTGCGTCATTACAATGGGATACCGGGCTCCAATGAAAACAATAAGGTGAGCTACCAAGTGGTTTTTTGTTAGGAATCTTCTAAGGAATCTGAGTTTTTATTTATTTAGAGCTTGTAAAATTTTAGTTTATTTTATAGTTCGATTTCTCTCGCAGAGAAAGAGACAAGAAACTTAAGAGAGTCTCCTCCTGGCAGTTGTGTCGGTTGTTTTGCTTCTATTGTGATTACGCCGTACTGTATTGGGAGAGACTCTCCAAAAGGACCTCTCTCTCTCTCCCGGAGAGCTTATTTCCACAATTTGCTCTCACCAAGTTGAAAATAGAATGCGCTGGCTATGATGAGAATGCGTGAGAATTTCCTTGATTCCTTAAACCAGAACCAACCTTGCTCTCTCTCCTTTTAAATATGATTTAAATTATATTTTTAAGTGTGTTCTCTTAAACCTTTAAAGTTATATTAAAAATATTCATTAATATTTGATGTACTTCCCTTCTCCCTACAGGTGCGCTTCTACTGCGGCTCGGCCATTCTGCTAGAGGGCGACCTAAAGTCGATCTGCACCTCCAATCCGATGGTCACCTGCCTGCAGACCAAGTGGCCCAACATAGAGATCAATTGGCATGACACCCACATGCCCTCGTTGAATTGACGGGCCGTCGTCAGGGGACACAAAAGTGCAGCGAGGAGAGCCGAAGGAAAACTAAATCGAAGGGAATAGAGAGAGGAGCGCGGCAGAAGTAGAAAAAAGGAATACACCCTTTAAGTGTTTTATTTGCTAATTTATTGAGAGTCTTTTGGAGAAACACACACCGCTAGGAATTAACACAACAAGCAAATAACGAAAATCTACAAAGAGAAAAAAGCCAGAACAAGATCGTGCATGAATGGAAGCAACGCGCACCAATACAAAAAAAAAAAAAACACAAACAAAAAAAAAAAAAGAACAGCTAACACTAACAATTGCGTTTACCAACAGGGAAGTGAAAGAGCAGCCATGTTGAAGAATCAGAAGAAGAATCTGTGAATTCAAGAAAGGAAAGGAAGGAAGGAAGGAAGAAAGGGATTTGCGCCAAGCGTGGAATCACACACAAAAAAGAAAACACCCAGAAAACACACACACCATACATATGCATAGCTGTATGCAAAATCAATAAAAACAAAAAACTAAAGAAAAATGTAACAAAAAAATGGAAAAAAGCAAGGAACGTAAAACGGAGCGGGAAAAGAGAGCATATACTTTTTATAAAAAAAAACAAAAAACAAAAACAAACTAAACTAATTTCGAAAATTATACGTTTAACTATGCATTGCAGAAACTAAACTAAAAAAAACAAAAAACTACAGGCAAAAACACAAATTATATGTATGTATATGTATGAATAAACTAAAACCTAAATCGGGGAAATCGAACAAAAAAGCGTAAAATGAGATTTAGAAAACGAAAAACAAAACAGAAAAAAAAAGAAAGATGAAACCTAGAGGCAAGCAAATCATGAATGAGAGAAATATAAACAACCATTTGTTTTAGCCTTTTAAACAGATTAATTGTAGTTTTAAACCATTTAAAGGGATTAAATAAACACAAATACACACACACACACACCCACACACAACATCCATAATAAGGCGAGAGAGAGAGAGGGGAAGGCAAATGATTTATTAACAACAAAACGAAAGAGACACACACACACAAACAGGCAGCAGAGAAACAGAACAAACCAACAACTTAATATAATTAACAAGAGATTAATTCAATTAAAAGTAAAGAACTAAAAATAACATAAAATCTCATTAAAATGTTGAGCATTTTTTTGCCAGAGAGGGAGATAGCGAGAGAGTAGTAAAGTAAAGTGCCAGATGATATGCTACATGTTTTTCTCAGCTTTTTTCACTCCTGTTTTTTCGTCCCAGTTTAGAATGTTTAAATAATAACGCCCCCCACTCCCCCACTTGCATATATAGTTCACCTCTAGCCTGAAGGATTTCAAACCCAACCCCCCTCCCCCATTTATTATGTAGTTATTATAAAAAAAATCGATGTATGAATATTGCCAAGACAAGAGCTGATACAATATGTACATATATATATATATATATATATATATAGTATGTATATATATATTATAAATCTTTGGACTTGAGACTTCTCTTCTGTTTTGTTTATATATATTTTTGGAAAAAAGTTTCGATCTCACATGTGATAACCCAACACCAAACTTGAATTGATTCAGTTTAAGATCGTTGCACATAAGTATTAATACCGAAATTTGGCCAGAATAAAAAAAAAGATTGAATCACTTGCAAACAAAAAATTATTATATATATTTGATAGCTGAACAACAACCCCCCCTTAAGTTGTCCTTGGCCTATGTTTCACCACATAAGTAACAATAAAGATCAATCTCAAAATGTTTTACGATTAACCCACTCTTTGCCTAAGCTGCTTATTAAAAAAAAAAAGAAAGAAAAAAAGAAAAACAAATTAAAAAGAAAGTAATTAATAAATAGCCTAGAAATGTATTTATTAAAATAAACATACATTGATCATTATTATTTTCGGCACCATAAAGCACGTTGCAACTACTGAAAGTTTCAATAATTCCCCAAAAGCCTTAACTTTCAATTTGGTAATAATGCTATTTGTTTATTAATTATATAATAATTATAGTTCTCAGCTGCAGATTGCAGTAAGTTGCTTGGGAATTCAGCTCTGGGGAGAGCTTGAAAAATGGGATCAAACGCTTTGATCATTCTCGCAGGGAGAACACTCACTTCAAAGAGTCTCTGACTTGCAGTTGTGTCGGTTGTCTTGCTTCTAACTGTTGTAATTACACTTAACCAAAGGATCTTTATTTCCTAAGATGCCGCACGTCATAGGATTCTTATGCAGGCGCATTTTTTTTTGTGCTGTACCCAACGCGGGGTACAGATTCTGTTGTCATAGAGACAGAGTGAGCGCCCTCTAGAGCATGGCATAACTATAGTAGGTAGGTAGCCTCATCAGCTCCGTTGAGGACTCTAAATATATTCAGAGACATGGACTAGAAAGAGATAGCAAGCGAACGACAGCACAAATAGAGTCCTCAAAAGAGGGCAGTTCTCTGGCTACCTTCTATAGTTCTATCAGGTCACTCTCTTGCAGGTCTACAGCGGGAGACGACAATTGTATGTGTATACACGCATTCTACATCTGTACGCAGACATGCCAGCGCATTCTATTTTTAGATTTTTACGCTCTCAATTTTGGAAGAACGGAGAGAGCGTGATTTTCGTCAGAAACAGAACAAAATTGCTTGCATATGGCAACTGAAATGTGTGGTCTTTACTCATCTTAGTAGCTCTAGCGTCTTTGGCTTAACCGGTTTGTTCCTGCGACTTCTCTCTCGCAGTGAGAACACTCCCTGCCAGAGAGAGGAAGAGAGGCCTAAAGAGATCGGAGACCAAAGAGAGAGAGAGCATGGAAGAGACGTTTCTTTGATTCCGTGTTCAAGAGAGTCTGCGCGTAACCCTTATGTGGCCAGCTTTGATTTTGAAATCCCTTCCGAACTTATACTATTTCTCATTAAATTTATTTAATTTGTATTCCCATTAACTCTTGGGGTTTGCAGTTACCTAAAGTGCGCTGTAGATATACCTTATATATATATAGTATGTTTCCTTACCATAATACTTATTCCATGACAGACACTAAATTAAATATAAAATTGAATTTGTTTATAAGATGACACATATCTTACAAATTTTTTAATAAGCATACCTAAGTAAAATTGATCTTGACACAATTGCATGTTGAGATGGAAATAAAATTGGAAAAGGTTACTAATATATCTTACAATTTTTTTTTTTTAACTTAATGCTACAATCATAATCCCTTCTAATAGTGCAGCCAGTCGCGGTCCCTCCGCTCTAGTGGCTCTCCACCGCCGCCCGTGTATATCTGTATGTCCAGGCGGTAGAGAAGTGGCTTTGGCAGCTGCATCTGCTGCTGCTGCTGCTGCTGCTGTGGTGGCTGCCGTGACTGCTGTGGCTGCCGTGGCTGCCGCTCGCCTTCGTCGGGCATCGGATCTCATTTGACGTCCAGCATGCTGCGCTGAAACATCTGCAGGGCCAGGTGGCGCAGTCCGTCGTTCACGATCGGTGTGGTTCGCGGGAACTCGCATTCGCGGGCGGGCAGACCGCAAAGCTGGCGGCGCAGTCGCAAATCCTGGCGAGCACTCAAAGCCCGACTGCCAGGACCACAGACATTGCCCACCAGGCGCTGCCGTTCGGCGGCCACATCGCGCAAACCCATCTGGACGCAGGCCAGGGGCTCCAGTTGCGAGGGACTGGCCAGGAATTCGCGGTAGTCCAGCAGCTGTGGCGGCGGCACCTTCACCTGCGGTGGCTCTTGTGGCTGCGGCGGTTGCTCACCATGCTGCTGCTGCTGCTGCTGCTCCTGCTGCTGTTCGCGCTCCCGCTCCCTGTCCCGCTGCTGGCGCTGCTCCTTCTCCTGTATGAACTGCTGGCGAGCCTCCTCCATGACGCGACGGGCATAGCCCTCGCCGGCCATGCCAAAGGAGATGCCCATGTCGAGGAGCACGCGATGCGGCTGCCAACGTTGCTTGGCGGATGTGCCCCGGTCCACGCCCTGCTGGGCCGCTTGGGCGTCGGTGGCCTGCTGCCGGGTCTCGGCTATCAGGCCCTGCCAGTCCACGCCCAAGGCATCGCCAATGCCTGCTGGGAGCAGGGTTTATATCCATTAGATCTTCATTATCTTCTGTAACTCTCTCTCTCTCTCTCTCTCCTCCTCTTACCCTTGTGCCGTGCATCCTCCTCCAGTTCGCCATCGGATATCTCCTCAAAGTCCAGCACTTCGTCCAGACCCTCCTCCACCTTGATGGGATGACCAGGGGCCAAGCCATTGAGCGCACTCTCGCTGGGCTTGGTCTCCGGCGTCGCCTCGCTGGTGTCCACATCCTGCTCCATCTCCTCGGTGAGCTCGCTCTTGGGCCGCAGCACCTTGTCCGTCTTGTTGAGGATATCATCGTCGCTGTCACTAATCTCGCTCAGCTCACCCTCGCCCGTGCTGGGCCGGGGCTCCAGCTTGACGGGATCGACGCCAGAACCGCTTAGGTTCAGGGCAGAGGGCGCAGCGCCATCGTCCAGGGCACCCAGTTCGGGTGTACCCGCCGAGTCCTCGGAGGCCTCCTCCTGCTTGATGCTCACCACATTCAGTTTGCTCACCTGCAGGCGGGATAATGGAGGCAGAATTGGGATTATAATGGCCAGAACCAAGGCATGACTTGATGGCGTCATCTCACCTGGGCGAGTATTCCCGGATTTGTGGTGGCATTGGCGGCACTTTGGGCTGCCGCCTTGGCCGCGGCCACGGCCGTTGTGGCGGCCGCCACGGCGCTGGCCTGGGCAGCTGCATTCGGTTTCCCGGGATTGCCCAGCAGGGGATTCAGCAGGGGTGTCTGCGTGGGCGAGGCCAGCGGGGGATGGGGATGCTTCTTGAGGAAACCACCGGAGGCGGAGCTGGGTATACCTCCGTCACGGCCTCCGCCCAATACCCCGCCATCTCGGGCTCCGTAGGGCAACCGCTTGTGGGCAAAGGGTCGGGAATATCCGCCCGGCGGCTGCACTGGCAGCGTCATCAGCGGCGGCGGATGGGATCTGTAGCCGGGTCGCTCACCGTGATCTCCATGACCGCCGTGGCCACCGCGTCGGAAGCCTCGCCCAGAGCCACGCTCTCCCCGGGGATGCACATGATGGTGCGGCGAGGCGGGATGCGGATGCGAGGGCGGCGGCGGCGGCGGGGCATCGTCATTGTCCCGCCAATCTCCGCCAGAGTTGGAGGATGGCTGCTGCTGCTGTTGCCAGGCGCGCGGCTTCTCCCGCTGATCGTGCTCCAGCCAGGAGGGTTCGTTCTTGATGCTCATGGGCGGCCGGTCGCCCCCAACGCCGCCACTTCCTGCGTCCGGGTGATCCTCGCGATCCCGCTCACGCTCGCGATCGCGTTCACGCTCCCGCTCTCGCTCCCTTTCCCGCTCCCGCTCCCGCTCGTCGGCATCCCAGTCCGGCTCCGAGGCGGAGTGGTGCTGCTGCTGCTGCTGTTGCTGCTGCTGCTGCGGCGAGGGTCCCCCAACAGGAGGCTTGCCACGCTTGGGTCCGCCCACAAAGCCACTGGGACGACCGGGTGTGCCACTGCCCGGACCGCCCGGACCACCGCCGCCGCCGTTGCCGCCAGTCTCCTCCTCCCAGTCGCGCTCCCACTCTGGCCTGTAGTCGCCACGCGGCGGTCCCAGGTGCCGCTCCCGCTCTCGGTCGCGTTCTCGCTCCCGCTCGCGCTCTCTCTCGCGGATCAGACGCTCCCGCTCGTCGGGATAGAGGCCATCCTCCGGCTCCAGGTCGCGGTACTCGCGTCCCTTCAGCTCGCGCTCCCGCAGCTCGCGGGCCTCCAGCCAGGCTTCCCGCTCGCGCGACGGATACCGCGCATCCAAATAGGCCCGCTTGTAGGCTCTCTCGCGCTCCTCCTCGGAGTACAGTTCCCGGGGATCACGCATCCTGGGCGGATAATGCTCTGGCGGCAGGGGACTGATCTCCCTGCGCCGATATCGCCGCATCTCGTCCATCAGGCCGTGCCCGTGACGCTCCTCCAGATACTCCTGCTCCCGCTCATACGGATCCAACTCTCGCTTGTCTCGCACATGACGTCCGCCGCCATTGCCACGCTCGCGCTCCCGCTCCCTTTCAACGGTGTCCAGAGATCGCTCCCTGCTGCCGCCATAGGGGGGCATATCCAGATCCCGGCCAGGACCACTGCGCTTGCCACCACCACCGCCGCCGCCGCCGCCGACGCCCTCCTCCTCCTCCTGCCGGCGCAGCTTCTCGCGGGCCAAGCGTTCGCGCTCCCGCTGCCGTTCCTGGCAGCGTGCCAGCGCCTCCGCTCGTTCCTTGTCCCTGGCCGCCTCCCGCTCCGCCCGATCCCGTTCCCTGTCCCTCCGATCGCGCTCTCTCAAGGAGAAATCATTACGTTCCCGTTCCCTTTCGCGCTCTCGCTCCCGCTCCCTTTCCCTCTCCCGCTCCAGGGAGGGTGTGCGTCCGCGTGCTCGCGTCTGAATGATGATCTTCTCCCGCGACATCAGCTGGTGATGCATCCGCGAGGACGAGCCCCCTCCGCCGACGCCTGGCCCCAAGCCCGGACTCTTCTGCCGCTGCTTGCCCACAATGTCCTGGTGTATGCGTATCTTGGTCGTGGTGGTGGTGCTGCTGCTCGGCGGACTCCTGCTGCTGCCGAGACGATGGTGATCGCGCTCCCGATCCCGCTGCACGGCCCGCAACTTCTCCCGCTCCCGCTGCTCCTTGCTGGCCGCTCGCAGCCTCTTCCGTTCCGCCAGCTTCTTGAGCTTGGCACGCGTCGCGGGCGACAGGGAGCGATGGACATGGCCACTGAGGGCGGCGGCGGCACGCTTCTTGAGCCGGGCTTCCTTCAGCTTGCGCTTGATGTGATTCCGCTTGGCCACCAGCTTCTTCTGGACATGGTCCCGCTTGTCGCGCTTGCGGCGCGAATGCTCGTCGCCCGAGGTGCTGCCGCCACGGCGGGAGCTCTTTTTCTTGCGATGATGACGTTCCGCGGACCGCGGATGGTGCCCGTGGGCACCGTGCGCCCCATGCGGATGCCCGTGGACGCCGCTGGGACCGCCCACGCCCACACCCACGCCGCCCACGCCCTGCTCGCTGTCCGTGCTGCTGTAGGAGCTGCTGCCGCTGTCCGAATCCGACGTGGAGTCCGAGCTGCTCGAGTGCGTCGCACTGTGGCGGGCGGCCTTCTTGTAGCGGCGCAGCGTCTCCTTGGCCTTCTTTTCCATCGCCGCGATCTCGGCTAGCCTGCGCGCCTCCGTTTTGGCTGATTTATGTATCACTTTCACGGGGGAAAACGTAGTTTAATTTTTATTCTCGATTTTCCGGCGCTTCCCGATTTTCTTTTTTTCGCTTTTCACTAATGATAATACAGATGCATAAACATCGATGGTTTCGATGTGTTAAAAAAAAAACAATCGATGTTATCGATAGTTTGTGATCGATGTTTCACACTTCGCGTGTGAAAGGACCAAAAAGGAAGATCGTTGTTGCATCTCGAATCCCGCTCTCTCCCATATATACCGTTAAATTTTACACTCAGAATCATGATACAACTATAGAAGGTAACCTCGTCGAGAGAGCGGTCCTCTTTTTGGTCACTCTATTTGTCAGTCGTTCGTCGAACGTTAACTGAGGAGGTTGGGTCCCGGACGGTTGTTTTTTCATTTTCTTCTTCTTGAGAAAAGTATGCGATTTGCAAAACAAATGAACTGCAACTCTTTTTTTTTATTATTATAAATTAAAATGTTAAGTTTGTTATTTGAAATATTTAGTTTTATTTTATTTCCATAAATAACTTCTTCCTTGTTAGCAAAAGGAACAGCAAACAAAGAATGCAAACGTATAGCGTTCGCCCCCTCTTTCTAGACTTCGTCTCTCTGAGAGCGGAGAGAGAGGCTCTCTCAAAATATTTAGAGTCCTTAACGTCGCTGACGAGAATACCTTCTTATAGTTATGCCATGGATAGGAGAGAGCGGGATTAGAGATGGAACAACGATGTTAACTATCGATACCTATTGTATGTCATTGATATTAAGTGGAATGTCCACTTGTTGGACTTATTGCATGACGAGCAGGAAATTCAGAATAGACGTTTCCACTAGGCCAAAACTGAATTTTGCGTGTTCTTTGAAGAAGAATTTAAACTAATCTAATTAATTAACAAGCTAGACTTCGTTTTATTATCTGCAGCGAGGCAGATAAATAAATAAAATAACATTGATAAGCTGAAAAATACCTACAAAATAGAGTTTAATTGTAATAAAAGAATAAATGCACATTCTGCATTACCTAAAAATGACATGAAAATAACTCGGACTTAAACGTTTTTTTTTATTTATTGAAGATATATAGAAACATGAATATTTATTTATTTTGTTAGGTTACTATATATGGAGGAAATTAATTTGAATTAAATAGCATATATGTTATGTATATTTACCTGTTTATAAATGCATTTGATTTAAGCTAATAAACGTTATTAATATATATATTTTTATAATTTTAATGAGCCCGCAAATCAATGAACTATATTTATTTATCAAGTTGATCAGCTGTTGAAAACTAGACATAATTTAGTACCATTTAAAAACAAAATTATTGTTGCAGTAAAACATGGAATACCTTTTGTACACTTAAAATTATATATTAATATTATTATAATATATTAATATATCATATATTATTATTGTAATTTATTATTAATGTAATGTACATTCCAGCATTTTTAATTTTTAATTTAAATATAAATTAATATAATTCAATTGAAAGACCACCATGTAAAAGGTTAAAAACCTTTTCGAAACAAATTAACAATTAACATAACATTTTATTGGCTGCGTATCATTCAAAGAATGTCCTTCGAGTATGGTTTATATCCCTTTGTGAAATATCATCTCAATTCCACAGTTGATGCTGTATTCTATATATATTCTATATTATATATTATTATGCCTTGCCCTGCAAGAGAGCGTCGGTCTTGAGCTCGGGCTGCCCCTTCTTTGCCAGCCCGGCCAGGAGCTGCTTCAGTTTGATGATCGCCCTGGCTGGATTCAAGTGTTTCGGACAGGTATTCGTGCAGTTCATGATAGAGTGGCAACGATATAGCTTCCAAGGATCTTTCAGGAAGTTCAGACGCTGCTCAGTGGCTTCGTCCCTAGGGAAGGAGACATTTTACGTAGAAATAATTATAAATAATTATTATGTCGACCGCCCTACCTGGAATCGATGACCCAACGGTAGGCCTGCATTAGGACCGCTGGACCCAGGTACTTGTCACTGTTCCACCAGTACGAGGGACAGGATGTCTGGCAGCAGGCGCACAGGATGCACTCGTATAGTCCGTCCAGCGTGTTGCGATCCTCGACGGACTGCAGGTACTGCGCCGTCCCAACCTCTTGCTTCATGTTCTTGCGCTGCAGCCAGGGCTGGATGGAGGTGTACTGGGCATAGAACTGGCTCATGTCGGGCACCAGATCCCGCACCACATACAGATGCGGCAGCGGATAGATGCGACAGATCGCCGCCTCGTTCTGATTGATGGAGGTGACACAGGCCAGGGTGTTGGTGCCGTTGATGTTCATTGCGCAGGATCCGCAGATGCCCTCGCGACACGATCGCCGGAAGGTGAGTGTGGGATCTATATCGGTCTTGATCTTAATCAAGGCGTCCAGCACCATGGGACCGCACTGTTCGAGATCCACGGTGTAGCTCTGCGTAAAGGGCTGATCGCCGGGCTTCCATCGGTATATATCGAACTTCTTCATTCGCGGCTCTTTGGACTTGGCCTTTTTGGGTGGCTCTGACGCAGCACTGGGAGGGGGAAGTGGAGGAAGAGTGGTCGGTGGTGGTGGTGGTGTTGGTGGTGGTTGTGTGGCATCTGCCGTAGGTGGCTTTCCGGGGGAGCCTGCTCCTCCTGACTGGGCATCGGCGGCTCCTCCCTTGCCTCCTGCTGCGGAGTCTCCGGAGGGGGCTGCTCCTCCTGCTGCTGCTGAGTCTCCGGAGGGAGTTGCTCCTCCTGCTTTTCCTCCAGCTGCTGAGTCTCTTGGGGGGGCTGGTCCTCCCCCTGCTCCTCCGGTGGAGTAGGCTCTGTTTGGTCCTGATCCTCTGGCGATGGATCGTCCTGCAAAAGATTTGGAATGTACATACGTTGGTTTTCCATAAGCAGAAAAGTTTTGTGGTAAATTCAACCAACTTCTACAGTCACTTTGCACGCTGAAAGAGAGGGTTAAGCAGCTAAGCACTCGTGAGAGAGCTTCGCATTTCCTCTCTCCGACTACAGTTAAGCGCAGTCACAACAGAAGCAAAACAACCGACACAACTGCAAGTGAGACACTCTTTCTAAGAGCTAAAATACCGCCTTAACACTTTTATAAGTTTAACAGGAAAAGTTAATACATATCTTTAAAAATATTCCAAAATATTCAAAGAAAAAAAGTATTTAAACCAACCTGCTTCTGCTCCTTTTCGTGTGGTTGATCCTGCCACCCTGGATACTGACCGGGGTACCATGGATATGGCGGATATGGCGGATACTGTGTCGGTGGTGGTGGCAGCCAGCCTTGATCCGGATATCTCTGCTGTGGACATAGCCGTCGTAAGATCGGAAACGGATTTGGACACATCCTTCTCGCACCGAGTGGCCGCCGATATCGCGTAACCCTGCTGAAGCACCCAAGTCGTACGGATAAGTTGCAGCCGGGGCTGCCGGCGCAACAAAAACATTGAGTTAGGAGTGAATATTTGTGAGTTAAGGTTTTCAAAAGCCGGAATTATATATTATATTTTAAAATACAAATTTGATTTTCAGTTCAGTGAAGAGAATACTAAGGTAAGTGTTGTTATATTGAAGTGTGTATTGAAACTGGAAAAAAAACGATGTGGGGTGAGCTATGAATACGACTTGATCCTAGAAGCACAGATTGTTTGATGAGGAAAAAATCTCTTATTATGTTATTCCCTTGCTGAGTGTATTATAATTTTGCCATGATGTTTGCAATGCAGTGAAGGATCAGCATCACAAGCCGAGTCGATCTAGCCATGTCCGTTTGTCCGTCTGTCGGCTTATATGCAAACTAGCCTCTCAGTTTTTGAGCTATCGGGCTGAAACTTTAAGGGTAGTCATATATCTTTTGCAAGCAGTATATATGTCCGAACGACCAGAATTGGACTACTATAACCTATAGCTGCCATAGAAACGATCGGAAAGAATAGGCATAATTGCGCTATTTTTCAAGTTATTCAAATGAAACTTCACATGTTTCCCTAAATTATAATTATAACCACACTTTAGAAATTTCATAGACATCGGACCAATATATCATATAGCTGCCATAGGAAAGATCGGTTTAAATTCATATTTTACATATGCATTTTACATTTTACACACCCTTTACATTATACATGCTCTTTTTAAACAATAAGAGCACTTTGTTAAAATTTTCATTAAAATCGCCCAACTATATCTGATAGCTACCATATATACATATATGCGAAACAGGGTGTTTCGTGTAATTTATGCTTTCAGTATCAAAATCTTGTTTAATAAGTAAACAATTATCTGCAAGGGTATATGAATACTTACTTTTATGTATAATATTATTTAAAATATAGGCGATATATTGAAAACAACCTTCGGTTTAGTTTTTCATATAGTTTCTATAGTTTATTTCTCATTTTAGGTATTACAGCACGAATTTTTATTGATCTTAGCAAAGATTTTTCTGCTGCTCTTTATGTTGCTTTTGTTCTGCTATTGTTTTTGTTTTTCGCTTCTGTGTTGTATATGAATTTTTTAATCTTAAGTTTATATTTGATTCGCTAAAAACTCATTTTAAAAAAGTATTTTGTATTTTTTATTTGTTTTTTTCTTTTTGTTTTGTTATTTGTTGTTATCATTTTGTTTGTTTTGTTTTTTATTTTTTTTTTTTGGTTCTGCATAATATGTAATTTGTTGTTTAGGCCATTGGTTAGCAATAATAATAATAATCGTAATAATTCATACGCAAGTAAGTTGTTCGAGTTGGATATTACTGAGAGTGTGGTTAGATAAGTAGTTCTTGTTGTAAACTTGTTTTAATATGCTATGTGAAAATATACGATATACAAAAGAAACACATCAATTGCCGAACCACACAAACACACACAAAAGTCGATACTTATCGGCGTAATCGGCGTAATCGTTAATCAATAATTGTTCATCGTGTCTTCTTGGTTTCTGGTTAGGAATCACAGTATTGTGCAAATTACCCTTATTTCGAATCAAAAAAGTGTTTTTTTTTTTTTTGCATTTGCATTGGATGTTGGTTTGCTCTTGCTCCACTCTGTTCGGTTCTCTGAGTTATCCCTCAAGTAGCACTCTCTCTCATGTATAATTATGTATATATAATTATGTGTAAATGGCTACGTAAATGTTAATGTTTAAATAGAACCAGACACGGGCAGTGCTGTTGTTGTTGTTGTTGCTGCTCTCTTTTTGGTTATCGGTTATCGAAAGCGAACGATTATTTCGATAACACTCCACGAATGAACACTTTAGTTTGTTTTTTTGTTTTTGGTTTTTAAATACGACAAAGAAGGAAATATACATAAGTGTAGTTTAGTTTTGGGCTTTCGGTATTTCGGTTTTTGGTTTTTGGGTTTTGTCTTCTTGTTATTGACTATTTTTGAGTTTTCATTTTGGGGAATCACAATATCTATGCAAAATCTTATAAATCTCTCTATATGTTTTTTGTATATATATCGCTTTGTCGTGAACATTAGATTTAGATCGTTGTCCTCTATACTGTAAATATATATCCATATATCCATATATCCATATATCCGTATATATATATTTAAATATATATATATATATGCGTGTGTGTGTATGTTTGTATAGCAAGTTTTGTTTGTATTGTTTTATGTTTTATGCAGTGTCCTTCGTCCTCCCTCTGATCTAGTTCTGATACTTGCATCCCTTCTTTCTTTCTCTCACTACTTTCTCCTCGTACATATATCTGCTTCATCAATCGTTGGGATATGCGTGGTGCAGGTGAAATGTGTGTGTGTGTGGGTTTGTTTTTGGGGGATTTGTTTCGTTGAGAGGAGCGCAGGGTTGTATATTCGATTCGATTGGAAACTATGTATGTAGAAGCCGGGGGATTATAGTTCATTACATATACATAGCTTTTAATTAATTTAAATAACAACAAACAGAACGCTGTGCACAAAATATGAGTCATCAAATTACACGTCTCTTCTCATTATCATTTTCATTTCTTTTTCTTCCATTTTTATCATTTCATTTTGTTAAATCTAATGCAAAAATTTGACTAAGCAACCCTGTATGTTTGTTTAAGGACCAAATAATCATAAGCTTATATATCCACCTAATAATCTAATCATACTGCCTAAATTTGCAAAGGAAAGCAATGCGAATACGAGTTAGCTTCTTTTTTTTCTCTGAAAAACTGAGTCCATTCTGGGTCTGTGTACGTTGTAAGTTCAAAGCGACAGAGAAGATTCCTCAAAAGACAAATGTGAAATATTCTTGTTGTATTTATTTGTTTGGTTTTGTTCTCTATTTATTAGATTCTAATGCCACTTTGTGTGTTGTTAGTTTAGAAAAAAAAAAAAACAGTACATAAGAATACGTAGTTCTTATTACAGATATCTGGATAAAGCGGAAACCAGATGGATTGCATCTTGAGGATTGACATTTAAACTAAAGTAAGTTGGGGGGGGGGAGAGCACTACGAGTATATGGAACAATAAGAGGTTCTTGGTTACGGCATATTATATAGGTGTATACAACTAATTTTTTTTGTTAATTAACTAATTTGCTTTACTTAAACAATTAATGGACAAAATGAAAGGTTTTATTTTTGGTTTTTGGTTGTTTCTCTTTAAGCACTAAACGCGATCGCATTACACTATGGACGAAAATCAGAAACTTATATACGATATATATATAAGATATACATATAACTGACACAGGATTTGTGTGGCTTCTTGTTGGAAAAAACTCTGCCCCAAAGTCTCAAAAATTGTATATTGTGGCGCGAAAGATGAAAAGCTTTGACTTGCTGCTAATTGAACACATTGTTTTTAGTTGTTGTTGTTGTTTTTGGTAAGTCATACATTAACGAGCAGTACTGTATTGTAATTGATTGCAGGATAGCGACAAGACAAGGAGTGTCCGGACAGTTGATCTGAATCCTGAGTGTTTGGCATTTATCTTCGCAATTCAGTCACCCAATTGATCGAAGCTGCCTGCCTGATTTTAAGCCTTGATCTTTTTGTACATTTTGAACGAATCCTAGGTTCCAACTGGAGAGAGTGGCTTACATTTATTACGGATGATGATGTTTGCTTGCCATACTCGACTCAAACTCCATTTAAATACATATATATGTATATATATTATATATAAATCCTTGTGCCACTAATAACTAAACGAGATTTCGGTGAAAACCAAAGGAAGAGAGAACAAAAAAAAGGATTACACAAACAGGCGTCATTATTAGTTGTTTTCCACTTTCTCGTTACTCATTTTTTAACGTTTACATTAGTTTTCATTTCTTTTTTTTGGTTTCCTATGCTTATACAAAAAGTTTTTGGTTTTTTTTTTTGTTTTTGGTTTTGAAAAGGCGTTTAACTGTTTGCTAGAATAATTTTATAAGCCAAAAGAAGCAAAAATTATATGCTTTAAATTCATGCGAGTTCACTTCACTTTACAATTGATTTTTCCCTTTCTTTTTTTGTGTTTTTTTTTTCTTTTCTTTCTTTTAATTATTTATAATTATTTTTTTCCATTTTTTGCAGACACTTAAAGCAGTTTTTTTCGTTTTACACAATACGATTACACACAAAATGTTTGGTTTTTTGGGGGGGCTTTTGAATCGTTTGATGAAGAAGAAAATCAAAAAATATCAAAAAATCAAGCGGCGAAATATCTCCAGCCACGCCTCTTAGACGTAGGTGGCCACGGCTCCGGCGCCTCCATTGTTGGCTGATGCGCCACCAGCTCCGCCAGCACCGGAACCGGATGGTCCAGCTGCTGCTGCTGCTGCACCTGAAGATCCAGCTACTGCTGCTCCTGCTCCTCCAGATCCTCCGGCAGCCGGGGCCTGCTGTTGATGCGCCGAGGCGGAGTTGTTAAGCGGCTGTGGGCTGACCGGCGGCTGCAGCTTGCCAGGAACATATTGGCCTATGAAGGAACCATCCTCGGTGAATTGTCCTGGGGATAGGAGAAAAAAAATGGTACGAATTAATGCATCAGGTCACAGGCAGAGCTTTTTAATTTAATTTCATTCGCAGAGAAAAAATAACACCCATTGAGAGGGATTATTTTAAATATTAAATTGTTTGAGTTTGATAAATAAATTATATTATTTTTAGAACTCAAATATTTAGGTATTATTTTCTTTGCTTTATAGGGAACTTAATAATCATGTTAACCACAACCAACACCAGTGCAATTTCCTCTGGATTAGTTCGAATTAGCCGCGACAATTGTTATTTATTTATATTATTCTTTTTTTTTGTTATTGTTATCAAGTTAGTTTTGTTATTATGTTTGCCTTTTTTTGAGGGTATTTTGGGGGGGGGGATGGATCGTTAAAACTACAATTACTTTGGAAGGGGGGGATTATTCTACCAAAAACAAAATCTACAAACTTATAGATGTAATAACTACAAATAAACATGCGAAAGTATACGCAACATTACCTTGGAAATACGTCAGCTTAAAATCAAGAATAGTCGAAAAGTAACCAAAATTAAGTAAATAATTTATAATTTAAGATAAGTTATTGTTTTAAAACACTTTTCTGGGGCTAGAACATTGTTGAAGCCAACTTAATGCCGTAAAAACGCAGATTTTCTCAAAGAAAATAGAAAAGCCAACTACAGCACTACCAAAAAGGAGTCAAAGAGGCCCCTTGTGTGCTTTCGTTGCACTAAAAAAAAACCTAAACATGCACAAATTTCAAAGTCTACGAGGAGTCTTGTTTTTTTTTATTATTCGGTTTTCTTTATTTTGTTTGTTTTCTTTCTAATTTAATATACATATATAAAAAAATTATATTTTCATATAATTAAGCCGTTTTCATTCTTTTATTCTTTAATATTAAATAGCTCTACTACACAGAAAAAAATCAACTTCTTTTGTTGCTTCACTTTTTCCTCCCAGAAAACAATCGCAAAGGAAACATATATTTTTTTTTTACATTTTACAACACTGTTTCACTGTCCAAAAAGCAAATTTTTTTCAAAAAAATATTTAAAACTAAAAATGTAAGGGTCATTCATTACACAAACTAAAAAAAAGGGGGGAAAATAAAATATTAAAAACAAAATACGAATAGTAAACTAAAATAAAAGTAGAAAACATATAGAAAAAGGAGTTTTTTGTTTGATTTTCAATAAACGGAGATTTTACATTCAAGTGTTTTTTCGCTTTTCGTTTCTTTTGTTTCATAAAAAAATGATTAAATTATATAACTTATGTAGGCTTTATATTTATAGATATATATATATGCATTACATTAACGAAAGATACGAGAGCTAGAGAGCGGGACAGAGATATACAGAGTGCATGGGACAGAGTGGGACAGGTAGACAGGTGTGCGAACAGGCGCACAATAGAGATTTTTCAAAAAAAAAAGCGAGCTTCGTTTCCAACATAATTTCTTCTTAATTTCTTAATTTCAAAACACAAAAAAAAACATGGTACACGCAGCTGCTCGGAAATTTTGCAGAAAAAGTATTAATATTTTTGCGTTCTTTTCTTCTAATAATTCGCATGCATTTTCTTGGTTCTTTTCTTGATTCGCTTTCTTTCCTCCTCATTTCTTCTGGTTTGTTAATAGCCTTTTTGCTGCATCATCGTTGTTGTTCATTTTTTTGTTTGGCAGTATTCATTTGCTTTTGTTTTGCTTTTGTTTTTGTTTTCTTTTCTGTTTTTTACATACATAATTGTTAATTTTAATAGTCAATATATAAACCCTCCGGGTATATAAAGTTGTTCAATTTAAACATCGTTTTGCACTTAATTATCGGTCTACCAATTGTTCGCTAGGTAGTAGGTATCTCTTGCATCATCATTTCCCGTTTTTTTTTTTTGCTGTGATGGGTGTTTTTTGGGCTTTTGTTGTTATCATTGTGGTTGTTGTTGTTGTTGATTTTTTTTTATGGGCTCGGTTTCGATATTTTGAGTTTATGTTGTTGTTGTTGGTGCGGCGGCGCGTTGCTTACAAATTAAATCAAAGTCCTTTGCGTCCATATTGGCCAATAAAGGATCCATCTTCGTTCATGCCTGGATATTGGTTGTCGTTGTCGATTTATATGTATATCGTTTACATTATAATATTTTGTGTGTGTGTTTTCGTGCGTGTTTAGAAGGAAGAAACAAATTATACAAATATAATATAATAAATAAAATATATTGTGCAATTAGGTAAATTAAAAGAAACATAAAGTATAAATATATTTATAAGGAACATAGAACACAAAACGAGGAACACAAAAGGATGATGAAATGCTGAAAAATGAAATCATTTTAAAGGCCAGGTACATAGTTAGGGAAATATTTAAGGAAATCCCCATTTAGGAATATCAGACGACTATCATAAATACCCTAGAACTTTTTACGATATTTTACTGAATAATCACGACATTTTACTAAAATAAGTAGGGAGCTGTTATGCGTATAAAAGTTATTTATATTTTGGTAAGGCAAGTAGGCAAGTTTTATTTTTGTCGAAAAACTAAACTCTACAATTCATGTATTTAATTCTTTAAAGAAACTTAAATTTGTAATACTCTTCGGCTTTCCCGAAGTACGCTTCCTTTCTCTTTTATTCCCCAAAGCAGAGATCGGTGGTTGGGGCAAATGAGAGAGCAGCAACTTTTGTTAGTATAAAAAGGAGAACGAACAATCAACAAACTGTAAAAGAATAATAAAATCATCGTGCAGAAGATCAATCAATCAATCAATCAATCAATCAATCAATGAATCAGTGAAGAGAAAGCAAAAGCGCAGGAGAGCAGCGCAGCTTTGTAAACGGCAAAGGAGGGCTCTCTTCGGTTGGCTTGAAGGAGTGCGAGAGTGTGAGAGAGAGAAAGAGGGGCGAGCAGCCATGAACTTTCATGCAGCGGCAGAGCGAAGAGCAGAGCAGAGCGAAATTGCGGTATTTACTGTTGTGCTCAAGAAAATAATAGCACTGCTTTTCTATTTTAATTTATGGTAATGATAAAAAAAGGTTTTTTTTAAATCTGTTCTAATATTTTAAGCAATTTATTATCAACATTATATTTAATAGTTTATTCAATATTTTTAAGTGTAGAAATCAAGTATCAAGTATAATTTTCAATTTGGCAGTGCTATTTAAATGACCACAACACTATGACCACATACCCTCTCTTAGAAGCGCAGGGCATCGAAACAAGAACTAGCCGCAAAGAATTCAGCCAATAAACAAAGTGAATCAAATTGGAAAAGCTACCTTTGACTGATTAGGTTCTACGTGTGTGTGCTTGTGGGTGTATGTAAAGATGAATGCAGCAACAACAACGCCTGTGAGAGAGTGTGGGAGGAAGAGGAGCCGACTCTCTTCCGCTCTCCTTTACACCTTGCGACCGGCAGCATCCGACATGCACAGTTCGTAGGATGGTGGGGCGGGAGAGGGTGTGGAGGAGAGCGGTGACGGTGCAATTGACGCCGACGTTGATGGCGACTGCTGTTGTTGTTGTTGTTGTTGTGCGGACGTTGGCAGCGACGTCGACTTGCTGCGGGCAGCGGCTGCAACGCGTGCAGCTGCAGCGGCCACTGCTGCTTGGATCGTACCGTTTATCCGTTATTCCACACACACATACACACAATGGTTGGTTGGGTGATCAATGCCAAAAACAAAAGTTACAAAAGAAATCAAGAGAGTGGAAACAACCAAAGAGAGACAACAGAAAGTAATCATAGGGATTAAGGGATTTTAAGGAGGTGTGCTCAACTTAACCCCATAAAGCTGACTGTATCAAATATGCCGATTAAACCGTAGAAACGATAGTACTATGTTGCGGAGATATTTTCAAAAAATCTAGGAAACTATTGATTTTAATTAGTATTAATTGTATATAATTTGTATAATAATAATTTAGTAAGCCGGGTAACTAGACAACCCTTTATGTATGCATTTTAATGAAAAAGTTATTTTGTATCTTTAAATTTGCTATATTTTTGAGGTTATGTCAAAATCCTGACGTGATGGAGTAACACTTTAGATTCGTGTTCAGCGCATGACAAAAAAACATAAAGAAAAGGTCGTCTCCTTTCCCAGTCGGTGTACCTTTTTTATGTGGCTGTGTAATTAATGATTTAAACTGTTTTTTTTAGATTGAAATAATACTTTGCAAATAGAAAACGATCCTTAAAATATTTTTCTCCATTAAATATAAGTATTAAAATCAATAAGAGTCTCAAATTTATATAACACCTTCAACGTAGCACTATCGTTTCTGGGCACATTCGGTTGATAGCGACGATGGGAGCACTAGACACACTCATATGATCTCACATTATATATGGATAGCTGGTTTACTGGGATAATGAATATAGGAAGGACTCTTACCTGTGTCACCATCGCCGTATTCGGCCATCGAATCGGTGTCGCTCTCCACGCCGGGCTTGTTCGCTGAACTCACGGATTGGCGACCAGCGCTCTTGTTATCCAAGCTGCAAGGGAACAGAAAATCCATGAATCGATTTGTTATCGGAAATGCAGACGATTATTATCGATAGAATATCACTGAACTTACGGTTGCGAGTACTCGTGGAAGCCGCCCTCGTCGGGATAATCCCGCCGGCCATTGGCCAGCTCCCGATCGTGGACGTCGTACTTGCCACCCCGATTGCGCCGGACAATGCAGATGATGATGAACAGGAGAATGATGAAGGCCAGGGCCAGCATCATGCCGATGAACCATCCGGCATTGGCCACCGTCTCATTGGGCACCATAATCGGTCCCTCCACAGTGTTTGTGTCCACCTCCTGCGTGGCACTCTCCGTGTTGAAGTGCCCATCGACGGAGACTACGCGGAATTCGTAGGCGGTCTCCGGATCCAAGCCCTTCACCTCCTGGTAGTCGTTATTTTTCTCCTCTGGCGTCCGCACCCATTGCGTCTCACCCTTGATCCTGGAGATGGAGAGAGGAGGTCAGGTTAAGGTTCAAGCTAGATGGTTTCCAAGGAGGTGTTTCCTTTACCTGTATTTGGTGAAGAAGTGAGTGCCGGTGTGTCCTTCAGTGCTCGGTTGCCAATTGATGCGAAACTTGGCCAATCCGTTTTCGGAAGGGACCTGTTCCCAGGAGAATGAGGGTGTGCCGGGGGCCACACTCGACATATCCGCCAGCGTCTTCTTCTCGATGTAGTGCCTGTGGGAAGCGGAAGGAGTTGCCACAAGGTTAGAGAACATATCTGGCCAGGTTATGCAGGCTATACTCACTCTGATCCTTCGCCCATTTTCGTGGTGGCCGTGATGGAGATGCGGTAGTTGGTCTCGGGCTTCAGGCCGGCCATCTTCATTCGTGTGATCCTGGGATCTGTGATATGGGGATCGTATTCGCGACGCTCACCCACGTAGCTGGAGCGTACTTCCTCGTAGTAGATCTTGTAGCCGGTGAGCTTGCCGTTCGGATAGAGGGGCTTCTTCCAGGTGAGCCAGAAGGCGGAGGAGCCAATGGGATAGGCATCCAGACTCTGGACCGGCGACGGCACACCCTCGGGCGTATCGAAGTCAATGACGGCACTGGGCGGTCCATTGAAGCGTCCGTTGTAGGCCAAAATGCGAGCAAAGTTCTTGGCATCGGGCTTGAACTGGGTGACCAGGGCATTGTGGGTGTCCCCCTTGACATGGATCTCGCGCAGACCCTCCTCGCCCTCGTTCTCCGTCCACGTCTGGATCTTGTAGCCCTTGAAGTGTCCCCGCACTGACTCCTCGCTCACCGGCGTCCAGGCCATGTAGCCGCTGGTCGCCGACGTGATCTGGCGCATCGTGAAGTTGGTGGGTGCGTCCAGGGGACGGTCCTCGCCAGAGTAGCCAATTACCTCCTCAGCGGCCACATTGGACTCGCCCTTGTCATTGATAGCCACCACCTTGATCAGATACTTGACAAAGGTGGGCTGGTCGGCAATGACGATGTTGTTCTGGCGCCAGTCGTAGATGTTGTTGTTCTCCCACGGCGCGGCCGGGATGTCGCGCTTCCAGCTGACGCGATAGTGGAAATTGGGGGCATTGTGCTCGATCTCCGGCATGGGGGTCCACGAGATCACCAGGTTGGTGGGCTCACTGCCCTGGCCGACGACATTCTCGGGATTCTTGAAGGGCACATCCGGCTGGGTGGTGCAGCTCTCGCTGTGCGCCGACGGCGGCGAGGCGCCGATCTTGTTGAAGGCAATCACGCGGAAGGTGTAGTTGGCCCAGGGCGACATCTGGACGACGAAGGAGAAGTCCGTGTTGGGCACCTTCTCGTAGGCAGAGTCCCAGGAGGCGGGCGTGAACGAGGTATTGAACTGGATGGTGTAGTGGAGGATGGGTGAGCGATTGTCTCCCTGCGGCTCCCACAGAATCTCCGCCTTGTCGGCCTGACAGGTGATGCCCATCAGCTTGGGGGCATTGGGCACATCCTGCACAATCAGATTGGCCTTGGCCGTGGCCTCGTCCAGACGGGTCCGCGCCACGCATGTATACTCTCCGGAATCCAGCTCCATGGTCTTGGCAATGGTCAGGGAATTGTCGTTGGTCTTCACGAACCTGGGCTGGGCCTCAAAGTCAATGGGCTGGCCATCCTTCCACCAATCGATCTCGATCTCCAGGGTGTCGTCGTGCGCCTCGTTGCAACGGAATGTCGCGGATTGTCCGGCGGCCACCTCGTAGTTCTGCGGCTCCTGCGTGATCCGTGTGCGCTCCTTGACCACCAGCGAGCCCTGGGCCGACTTATTGCCAAACTTATTCTCCGCATAGCAAGTGTATTCGCCCGCGTCCGAGAAGGTCACATCCTGGATCTCCAGATCGCCGTTGGCCTGCACATTGTACCGTCCGCCGGTCAGCCAGTTCGTGTTCCTCAGCCACTTGACCAGGGGCTTGGGAGCGCCCTCAACGCGGCACTTCATCGTGATGTTGCGACCATCCACGCTGGACATGGCCGTGGGCGGATCCGTGATCGCTGGCGGCAGGGCCTGGACATTGAGGTACACATCCTTGTAGACATAGCCCAGGGAATTGGTGGCGTTGCAACCGTAGTTGCCAGTGTCTCCCTTCACCAAGTTAATAATCCTGATCGTGTTGTCCGTCACGGTTCTCCTCGGGTTCGGGGCACTCTGCTCGATGGGCTTGCCGTTGTGGATCCAACTGATCTTGGGCTCGGGCACACCAGCGGCACGGCACTCGAAGGTCACCTCCTCGTCCTCGGCGGCTGTATTGAATTCGGGCTCCTTGGTGAAGTAGGGCACGGAGTTGACGTCCAGGATAATGGAGAAGGACTGGGCATTGCCCACGCCGTTGGACACGTCGCATGTGTAGGTGCCGGCATCGTCGAAGTTCGTCTGCCTGATGATCAGCGACTTGCCATAGTGGCCCTGTGTTATCCGATCGCTCCACTGTATCCGCTGGCCGTTCTTGCTCCACACGGTCTGGGGCAGCGGGGTTCCGCCGTAGATGCAGAACAGCTCCATGCGCTTGCCGCGCAGGGCCAGCGACTGGCGACGGGACACATATTGACGCACGGGAGCGTGCTTGTTCTGGGAGGCACTCACGCCCATCTGCTTGACGTCGAGCAGCACCTTGTTGCCGATCTTGTATTCGCTCCGGAAGACTGAGGTGGCCGAGCAGGCGTAGTAGAAATCGGCACTGGCATCCTCGCGGGTCACATTGGAGAACCAGAGGTTACCCTCGGGATCCAGGGTCATGCGGGAGTTGTTAATCGACTTGATGCTGGCGTCCATCGACTCCTGGATCATCCAGTTGACGGTGGGATTGGGGAAGCCATCGGGTGCCGCACACTTGAGCATGAAGGGCTCACCCTCGGTGGCCTCCAGCGTCTTGGGCAGCTCATCCTTGAAGGCGTTCAGCTCTGCCTTTCGCACATACACCGAGTTCGAGGTGGCCGTTCCGAATTCGTTGGACGCAAAGCACTGGTAGTGGCCCCGATCCTCGTCCTTGGGCGAGGTGATCACCAGGGTTCCGCGTCCGGGTTGCCGGAGCATACGATTGTCGTACGCCTGCCAGTCGAACTTCTTGCCGTTCTTGATCCAGCTGTATCTGTAATGGGACGAAGAAGGGAGCTTGTTAGAAAGGATTTCTTTTTGTTTGAGGAGTACTTAAATTGTGGAAACATTTGTGGGCTTGATAGGGATAGGGATCTAGTGATTTTGAAATAAAACTAGGTTATTTTCTAATGGAAACTGTGGCTTATTATTCAGGATGGAAAGCATTTCCCCCAGGACACGATTCTAAACTGAGTTAAAGAATCATCTCAGAATGAAGGGAAGAGATTCCACTCTCTTTTGGTTAAATTGGGAAAATAAACTCCGGTCTCTTGACGCAGCTTGCTTTGCGGAATTGTCCTGTTGCTCTCTCCCTCTCTCTCGCTGTATCTTCCTCGCTGAGTAAGGAAAGAGAGGCTTAAGCACCTCAGCACTCTGAGAGAGAGCTCGCATTTGGCCTCTCTGAAAGCAGTCAAGCGTTATCACAACAGAAGCAAAACAACCGACATAACTGCCGGAAAAAAGACTCTCTTAAGTTTCTTGTTCTCTTTGCGAGAGAAGTAGAATGATCAAAGCGGTTAGGCTTATTTTACAAGCTCTCCTATCTGGGTTTTTGTATAATTCGAATTAACAATAGCCATTAATCCTAATTAAATGAAATGTTAATAACCTTTCTCCATGCAATGCCCATAAATTCCACTTAAATAATACAAATTCAACCCCAACTAAGTGGTGATAAATGATTTAAATAATCCTACATTGTTTTGTTGATTTCTAAGCTACCTAAAATTAAATTACTAATTGAAAACTTATTAAATCTTGCACACTTTATACATATATATTGAAGTAATATAGGGGATTGATCATCATTTGCATTCAATTTACGCGACACCATTTCCATTTCTTCAGCCGCCTGGGAAATGGGGATTATCGAATGCAGTGAGTGTGCTCAATTCAATTCACTTAATTGTTTATTTATTATTACTTAGGCATACATAAGCCCCTGTTCCCCCTGAGTTACCGCCCCATTTCCATTAGTCACACGACAGTTTTCCGCATTTCCTCATCATCTCTAATAACTTAATTTCCACATTTAATTTCACTTAATCAACCAGGCCTCCAGGCGGCAAGCCAAAGAAGAAAAATTAAGACATTTTTTTTATGCACAAATTATGACAGCATTCCGTTTTGGGGGTGGTGGTAGAGAGGTTTGCTGCTCTCGTTTTGTTTTTTTTTTTTTTATACTTTTTTTTATACATATATATTTTCTTTTTCTTGTTTCATGTCTCAAGTAATTGCAATTAAGCGGCAAAAGGAAGTCAACGAGCTGAGCTCAGTTTTTCTTACTTATGTTTGTATCTGAGAGCTTGTATCTTTAGTTTATTTTTTATCTTTCCTTCGTGTAACTGTAACTATGTCGGAATTTTGTATAAGAAAAAGTTTTTAGGTATAGGTTTTATGGAAGCAAAACTATAGCTAGATCTTAGGGGTTATTATTCCCTTAAGAAAGTAAGCTATAAAATCAGTTAGCAAAACTATCAACCAAAGACTCATAACTTATCGTAATTAATATCTCTAAACATGATTTTAATGTACAGATTCCCTGGATAATATCTGCGATATTATAATTTCCACCGCAATTGTAAAGAGCTGTCCACTTTTGTGTGTACAACACTCAAAAGCTCGAGTCAATTATGTGGACAAGCCGCCCAGCTTGAGCTTGTTAAGTAAGCGTCGTCGTCGTCTTTTTTTTTCTTTTTTTTCCATTTTTTTTTTTATTATTTCTGACTCTTGAGGAGAGCAGTATTTTTCAGCTCTTTTCAGCGGATCTTTTGGGGTTCAGTCTTGACTACGGGTCAGGCAATAGGTCAATCATTTGAATTGTCTTTAAGTGTTGTAAGTTGAACTGTGAAGAGAACTCGGCTGTGGAGCAGGCAGAGGGGGGAATGAGTTAGTTTGTTGAACTGCAGTCCGAGTGACTCAACTGATTTTTTTCACTACAAACTGGACGGTGATCTAATAAGAGTTTTTCTCTTCAGAAAAGCTGCTTAAATTTAAAAGAAATATAAAATGATTTAAAAGAACGACTAAAAACTGAGTTTTTAACTCCCTGAATTCGTAGTTGGGAATTATAAAGCATTTAATTTCCCTTTAAGGGTGTAATGTGCCTCGTTAAGAAACGCGTTAATTTGTGCCAATGAAAAGTGAATTAGAACAAGTTCACCAACAGCAATTTACCCCCTTTTTTTTTGGCCAACCCCCTTTTTTACTATGTCTCGTTTGTGTTCAGGGGTCAAAAAGTCAACTTGTGAGACAGCAAAATACCAGGATTTCCCTATCAGGACACGTGCATCGACGCGGCAGGAGGCAAGGCAGTCTGGGGAAACAGTTGCCAGCGACACATTAGGCCATCCCCAGCTCAACACGACGCGATACGACAGCATATGCACCCGCAAAACCAAGTTGGTCGGGTCAATAAATTCCCTGGCCAAAATGGCAGGAAGGGACGACGACATGATAGTGGAACGTGGTGGAACAGCGCAAGGATAGTGAGTCGGGCAGCGAAGCAGGGGCTCCTGAGGAGGCAGTCAAGCGGCAAAGCAGGGCGGGCGGGCGCGACTGCCGCCATCGCCATCGCTCGACACCATCAACTTTGCCGCCAAACTTGGTCGAGCGGTCACCTGAAACGGTTGCCCAAGACAACTACAACTACATAAAATAAAAAAAATAAAAAATAAAAAATACAGACAACAGCTGCTTGGCCACGCCCCCAGGAATAAGCTGTAAGCTGAACGATTTGTGCATTTATTTGCATAGCTTTGGCTACCTAATATCATATCTCAGGATACTCTATGACTGTTATAAAGGACTAATTACACTTGAAAATAAAAGAAGCTTTGGCTTATGTTTGGGAAGAGAAAGAGAAAGTTGGGGGGTGAAGAGGAAACCAGAAATATTAAGCATAATATATAATTAATCAAATATGAACTAAGTATGACGGAAAATATCTATAACGTATCGATATTTTACGCGAAGATTGATGAATATGTACATCTATTTATTAACTTTGTGATATACGCCTTGTAAATCGATATTTTGTGTAATATTTAGAACTGTATTTAATGGCAAAAGCTAAGTTTAAACCATTATTGTTAAACAAAATATAAAAAAAATTATTTAAAACTTGTTTTAAAGACATTTTAAATATAGTTGGTAACTTAAATAAATTATAAACGTAATTTAAAAACATTTTTCGATATTTCTTTAATAAAATCGATAATATTTTTTGATATTTCAACATTAAAAGCGATATTTTTCGATATTTCAGATCAAAGTGTAATATCTTTCGATATTTCAAATTACGATAAATCAATCTTTACCATATTTTCGATATGATATGATTGCGATATTTGTTTTTCGATATATCGGACTTTTCTTCTATGTATGTACATCACATACATTCCCACTAGGGGCATTTCTAGTTTAATGTAAATAATGTAAATATATTTATTAAAATTTAGATATTACAAAGGGAACTGAATACTTATGATATACATTTCTTTTGGCAGAGTATTTTCTCTGCCTTCTAGCTAGAGTGTCTGTCTGCCTTTTTGTTAACTTGGTTTTTAAGCAGCTGCTGCTCCTGCCTGCCTTTTCAGCTTTTCGCCAGCCTTTTCTGGCTCCGCCACCACTTAACCCCAAAGTGCACTGATAGTTTTAGGGTTGACTTGGCTTCACTTAGCTTTCCCGTTCCTCCTCGCTCTCCCTTCTTCCTTTTCCCATTTTCCCAACCCAATTTCCCCCGCTCAATTTTCTTTGCCCAGCTACTGTGGCTTTTAGCGATAGAAATCTGTATAGAAAATGCGCCAAGTAGTGCCTGGATATGCCAGGATATGCCCGCTGATGACTCATCAGTACACACACACACACAAACACACTGCTTTGCATAATTGTGGCAGGGGGTGGAGTTGGGGGGTTGGGCTCCCTTTTCTGCATTCTCTTTTGGGGTTGCAAAATAACAAAATGCCATAGCATACTTTTTTGCGCGCTTACGGAATAAGGGAAAACAAGGATAAATAGCAGGGGAAGGGGGAGGCTTAAGAGGAGGAGTGCTAAGGACGAGAACCACGCCCACCGGCCGGCGTCTGCCCTAACCCAGTTATATATATATATAATACACACATATATATACAAATATACGTATATATTTACACCTACAGCTAAAAGCAAGCAGTTAGGATCTCAAAACCAAGGAAATTTTATTTAAAAAACTAAGTTTCTTTAGAATTATTGTAACCATATTATTATTTAACCATATTATTTAAACCATATAGGTTTAAAAAAAGGTGATAATAGGTGAAAAATAACTTTAAATTACTTTAAATATATTTTTCTAAACTCCAACGTCTTATTAAGATTAATAATTAATTAAATAACTTAAAAACTGGTTTTAAAGTTGAAAAAAGAAAAATATATTACATTTCTTAAATTGTTTATTATTTAATTTAATATTTAATTTTATAAATTTCTTTTTAAACATATTTTTCATTTATTTCCAGGTTTTAAAAACACATTTCCTTGACCCCAGCTATATCTTTGGCTGCCCAGGAAAATGCAAAAGGAAAATAAGGCAAGCCAAAACCGCGTTTTAGCCAAAAGAAGAGAGAAAAAGAAAACAGAGAAAAACAGAGAAGCAGGAGGCAGACCTAAGTTAAACAAAAAGGAGCCAAAACAGGAGGAGTGCATAATGAGTATTAGGTTCAAGAAAGTCGTTTCCTGCACTTAGCCGCAAATAATTATACACTATGCAACAGGTTTCGGGAAGGGCAGGCTGAAAGGCAGAAAGCCCGGCGCAGGCACAGGCTTTTTATTAGCCATCAAATAATATTGATTCAACAAAATGCACACCATACCCCGGACCCTCCTCCACTCCGGAAATATTTAATTAAGGCATCAAATTTGTTCATCGATTTATGGTTTAATAAACAAAACATTTTCTTTCTTTATCGCCTGTTCAGGGTTTTTATGTTTTTTATTTGTCTTCAGCTGCTGCTGGCTTCTGTATCTTATTTATTATTTTTTCTTTATTATTTATTATTCTGGAAAATCAATACTTAAATACCTTAATATTTTAACTATCATTTAACAAGTCTCTTTTTATTGTTTCCCCAATTAATTAGTAATTTCTTTCATTACAAAATTAGTCACGTTTCTCACATTCCCCCTGAGACTTTAGGGTACATTGCCTTTTGGCTTGGAACAAGTCCAAGAATTAATTCCGTGAATTTTTGGTCGGCGCCAAAAAACTTTAAATGGCCACCGGGTTGGTCTTTTTATATTTTTTGTTGTTTGTATTTTTTTTTTTTGTGGGGGGGAAAGGAAATAGAGAAACTCCAGACGAGGGTTGGACCCAGGACCAAGGGAGCCCATTTTTTTTTTGTAGCCACTGGCAAAACAGCGAAAAGCTCTTTCGGCTAAAGCAAATCCAGTGAATGTTGGGAAGGGGATGGGGAGTGTGGGTTTGAAGTCCAAACAAATGGAATTGGAATACCCAAGAAACTGGGCGTGTTTTGTGCCATCAACGTCATCGGCCTCTTTGTTGACATTTTGTGCATGTCAAACGTGCAATGACACCGGAAAATTCAACGGTGGGAACTCCTTTAAGTTTACATTTTTTAAATACAAGTTTTTTGTATTAAAGAAAATTAAATTTAAATATTCTACAGCTCTATTAGAGTGTATATTATTTAATAACTAAACTTTTAATATTTTAAAAATGTTTTATTAAATGTTTTTTACTTATCTAAGCTCTTTTGATCATTTTAAATCAGTGATGCCCATAGCCCTGACTCGTGAGCCCGCAAATTCTTCTGTAGGGAACATGTACAGTACGCACAGAATATAAACAATGCACCAGAGAGGTCAAAAGTGTAATTTTGTAGTTAAATCTAACCGTTTTTTGACTTAATTAGCTATATTTTAAGTCATAGCTATTTTATAAGTAATCTTACAAAATTAGTTTGCTATTCTATCTCATATCTAGCCACTTTGTTGTGTTTCTTACTAAAACAATAGAAATTCTGGTCAACCCTGCTTTTTATTTTAAGATAACTATTATTAATATAAAATTATATATGTTAAATCCATTAAGATATATTAAATATATTAAAGAACTACGAAATTTCTTTATTAAGCTCTGTTATGACTTGAGATTTATTCACATAAGTCATGTATTTTTGGACACAACTACATAGTTTCTGTTTTCAAAGGATCTCCCCTGTACTTCCGCGTAAAAAAACAGGACAAAGCGCGGAAGTGGGGAAAGCGGAAGCGTCTCCAAGGTATCAACACACTATGACAACAAAACGAAACACGAAAATGGGACAAACTGTAAAGGGGAATCCAACCATTCAGGCCATTAATGGCCGGCAAACATGCAAACAGCATTTTTTTCTCCCCGTTCGTTTTTTTTTTTTCTTTTTTTTATAGTTCGATGGAAGGCCCAGTGAGGTACGACATGCGGACAGGGAATTCTGGAAGGGAGCGGAGCGGGGACGACGTGCCACAGGACGTGACCCCTGGCATGGCAACAGTTGAGAGCTCACGAAAATTAGGTGTGACAACCGCCCATGGGACACGAGAAACCACCGGTGGGAAAGGTCCACCCCACCCGCATAAGTGTGTCCACTCTAATAAGGTTAACTTAATCCCTGTCTCCTTGTGTGACAAATTAGGCAATTCCAGGTAAAATAATAAGCTAGCTGCATGCGAAATTAAGACACTCCGTGACTGGTTTTAATTTACAACGAATTTCACAGAAATTTTAATTAATATTTACAAGAAAAATGGGAGAGATTTGCATTAAATTAAAAAATATATAACAAAGCTAGACATTAGAAACATGGAACATAAAGCATATAATTTAATTGTCTTTATATTTATGTTATGTTGCTTAATCAAACGTTGCTAATTGTCAGAATCATAAAATATATATGAGACCCTTAAAAATGGAAAACCCCAAGTAGAAGTCCAAGTTCTTTAATTACTTTTTTTTGTTTTTGCTTTAATTGCTTCGTTTTCTCATGCTGATCTTGTAAGAAACATGTCAATGTGCTCTTTTGCTGTCTTTTTTATCAAGCAAAAATATTAAACAAAATAAGAAGCAATTGACATTGTCGTGCCCTTCTGTAGGTTTCCCAATCTCTTGTTAAAATAAAGTAAAATTACACCAGACACGCAGAGACACACACACATTGAAGATGATGGGGCATATTGAGGTACTGAATCACTGGCCCATTTGGGGCAATCACCAAGTCAGAGGAAGAGTCAGAGTCAGACTCAGAAGCAGACGAAATTAGCTGCCAGCGATCGGTGGCAATTTTCGTGTCGTTTCAGTCTTCTTATTTTCGTTGAGGTTGCTCAAGTTCAAGTGGTGTCTCCCTCTCCATTTTATCTCTGACTTTGTCTTTCGCTCATCGTTACGTTACCATGATGTCAAATGTCAGTTATGTGTATTTTCAATATGCCTTCAATTGCAATTACAGCGCATTAAGAGCTGAAAGGGTTATATGTGATGCAGAGGGAAAAACTAGTAATAGTTTAGACAATTAATCAAAATAAATTAAAATAATTAGCAGAACGATCTGAATTTTGGTATGTGGTTAGGAAATGTCAAAATATAGTTGAAATATCAAAAGGAAATAGTGATTTCCATATATTACAAAGAAACTAGGGGATTTTAAGATGGTATCGAAATGTAATATTTAGTCCAAAGTTTCTTTTAAGTAACGAAATAAAATTATAAACAATTTGTTCACTATTTATAAGAGATTTTCGTTTAATTAAAGTTATGCTTTGGCTTTTTTTTTTTTTTGTTACACAGAAATTCCTTTATCAGAGAGAGAGAGAGAAAAAGAGAGTGAACAAAAAGGATTAGTCGGGAGCAACAAACGCTTTTAGCTTAAACAAACACAGCCAAAGAGTTGCCACGTGCCGGCCTCATAAAGGGGATCCCAACATGGGGGCGGGGGCGGGGAAAGTCCTGGGCCTGGCTTCGGTTTCGGGCAAAAAGGACGAGGGACTGGAGGGCAGGACGATGACTCATCCATCCAGGCATAACTCCAACGAGTGAATTGAATGAAAACGCAGCCACCAAAGGACCAAAAACAAAGGGAACGGGTTCTGTACTTAACATCTGACATGAAAAACGAGACGAGACTTGAGCGAGCAGCTCGGGAGTTGTGCATATATCTGGGTACAGTGGAGCAGGAATAAATAAATATGGGTGCTATTATATTATATAATATTTAAACAATAAAAACCTCGATGAATGTACCAAGTGTTTAATTAAATTAGTAATTGTTTCTTACTTCCTGGAGTTAGTGTATTTCGGAATTTTGTGAATGATGCAGCCCCACTGTGCGGAGGGAGAGCAGGATAACTGAGATGGGGGAATCCCCTTGAAGGCTTGCACCCGCATTCCAATGCACACACACACACTCATAGCTCAGAGCTGAGGGTGTGTGAATGAATCGAATGAATGGGAGTTGGAGTTATTTTTTATTTTTTTACTTTTTTTTTTGTATGTTGCAACAGGATGCCGGAGCATCTAGTAGGACTATGGGTTTCAGTAGACGTTAACGACTTGCAAATATTGTCTGTATGTTGTACATATTTAAAAAGTCGTTTTTGGTTTTACGAGCTATGTACGAGGAAAGATGATGATGATGATGATGATGACGATGTTGTGGATTGTGTGGGAATTTAGAAGATACAGAGTGAGGGAGAGACAGAGAGAGCGGCTTAAATGCTAAGACTTTTTGGGGGGGTTTGAGAAGTTGTCCCAGTGGGAAGTTCAAGTTGGGCGGCTGTCGGGGTTTTAAGGGATTTGTATCTAAACAGAAATATTGTTCATAATGTAAATGTGCAGCAAGTTCTCAAGCAATTCCAAATATTAAAGATTTTGCTACCATCAGGATTCAGGAAATCAAATTCAAGTTTTACCTTAACATTCCAACTTTGTCTGGCCTTTAAATAATTGCTTAATATCCATGTATATTGGCCTGTTTACAGCCATTTCAGGCACAAAATGCGAGTCATTTTGGGCTGCCCAATTTTCGAGCGCCACAGCAACAGAGTTTTCCGCCCGAGGGACATCCCCCAAAACACACACACACGCACACACACACTGGCTGTCCCTTTTGCACACAAATCGATGGATACATTTTCGTGGACTAAGGGAAAAGTAAATGCACAGCGAGAAAGGTTACTGATGATTTAGAATTTATATTAAATATATACAATATTGAAGTGTATGTATTTAATATTGGAGATACCAAATATGAAATTTCGTAACAATCGCTTAAGTTTTACGTCGTCCAGACTGATTTTAGTTACTATCTAGATTTTAACCTGTACGCCAGCCCCTAAAAGTAGGCAATGTTTTTTGTAAACAACTGCAGAGAGCTGGTAATTGGTATAACATATAAAATACATATATATTTATAATATATATACAAATAATACATACATATATATATAATTTGTATAAAATTACCCATATTACCATCTAATTTCTCTGGGTGTCGCATTTGTTTTGATAACGTTTTAGATTTTGCTTCTGTTTTTGACAGCGGAATCGATAAACGTAAACATTTCTCAAATGCCTGAACGGAAGGAAAAGAAAAACATGGGGGAATGCGGCGGGGTTAGAGCAGACACCTGTGGACACCTGTGCACAGGAAGTGGCGAGCTCTAAAAATATTTTGATATCATTCCGTATGGGAGAGTGTGTGAGTGAGTGTGTGTCTGCTTTTCTTCTTTTTTTTTGCGCTTGCTTCCATATTTAAATTTCCCAGCGTTGTGCAACGTCATTAAAGTCACGAAACCCGAGGCAGAAGAACATCCCAAAGAGGAAGCCAGAATTGTAATTGTTATGTGCGTAATGCTTTAACCCATAAAAGGGTTAAAGAGCGCCCGAGCAAACCGTTAGAAGTTGTCGGCAAAATAACAGAGGGGGAATCATGATCATGAATGCAATACGCAACGTGAGAAAACTTTTGGAAAAAAAGGTGGAAATAACACAAAAACAACAACAAAAAATATAAACAAAAAGTCTACAAGTCTTTCTCTGGATTATTTAACACAGGTTTTACTTGTCTTTAATCTTCAGCTGGGGATCTTCCAAGTGTATGCTTTTATGATTTTAGTTCATCGTGAGGGGAATAAAGCCGAAGTAGAGCAGATCTAGAGATTTAGAGATACTTCTCTTTATGTTTCAGTTTTTAATAGCTGAAGTCTTTTTTATACTTTAAGCCAACTACTGGTTAACCTATTATTATTAAGGTTTTCTAGGTATATTAACTTTGTATCTTTTAAATATACATATTCAGTTAACTTTCCAGTTTGAGATTGGATAAGTTAAATATGAATTTGTAATCTATTTAAGCATGAAAGTCTATATTTTTCTTTAGATTTTATGCTTTCAAGCAGTGGTGCCCAGGCAATACATTAACTTGTAAGAACTGCATTTTTGCAGGCAATATATTGACTTGCAAGAACTGTATTTTTATGAGTAAAACCATGCCTTGCTAAACACCCTTTAAAGTCATAAAAGACAACTGCATTATACACCCTTTTAATACTTTCCATCTCCATTTAAAACCTTTCTATCTCACATTCAATATAATCCCCTAATTGCCTTAAAAGTACTTTATTTATTAAGCGTCCACAATCAACCAAGAATGACTCATTTTGGGTTTGATAAATAAATTATATCTTCGTCTTCCTTCGCCTTCCACCCTCACCCCAAATAAATAATAATATTACCAATGACATAGGGAAGGAAGCCTTAGTCTGATGATTACTCGTTATGCTTTCTTTTTCTTTATTATTTCTTTTTTTTGCTGTCGCAGTTCATCGATTTTCTTCAATTTTGCTGCATTAAATATGCCAAAAGATACTCCCAAAGACACTCCCGCCGTCGATGCCTTTTAACCCCTCGCTTGCCGGTGGGGTCGGGTCGCCGCCTGTTCTTCCTGCCATATGCGCAGTGGCCAAAAATAAGCCGGAAAGAGATGGAATGCAGGCGGAAGCGAGACGGTTATAGAAGCCGAATAAATGACGAAATGGCAAGCCGAGACAGTTAACCCCTCCCCGCCCCCCACACACACACACACATTCACATCCATCTCCCCCTGACCTTTCACCCCCCGAAAAAGCATGCGTTGTAGCCAAAAGTTTGATTGATTCGCATGAATCATGTTCTCCAAGCGGAGACTTTACCAAAAGGAAGTACAGTCTTACTTGGCTTGGTGAGTTTTATTTTATTTTTTGCTTTGTTAAGTTCTACATTTTCTAGAAATTTATTTAGATAAATTAAAAAATAATAATAAGATTATATATATATAATAATAAAATATATACATATATAATAATAATAATATATATATATAATAATAATATATATATAATAATGTATTTCAATAATAAGCACTAAAAAGGACATCACAGCTGTTTTGTGGAGACTAACAGCTGTGTTGTGCGGAATAACAACTCTGTTATGGGGTAGAACAGCTCTGCTTTATTGGTTAATAACTGCTCTGTTTTTTTTTTGTTAATAACAGCTCTGTAAAGACGGATAACGGTTCTGTAGTGAAGATAACAGCTCTATTGTAAGACATAACAGTTATTTAGTGGAATTAACAGCTACTTAACAGAAATAAACTGTATTTTTTGGTAAGCAATACTTGTAAAATTATACATTAATTTCCAGTGTTCCTAATTAATTGTTAATTCTTGGAAATCATACAAACAATTATAGCTAAAGCTGATATAATCAACACATTTTCATGTATGCTATCTATCTGTATGGTAGCTTCACTGTACTTCCAGTTTTCTACCCATTAAGTTGACGTCTCTATCTATTTTTGGGGGTTGCAACGTTCCGATTTTAATCGGACTACTTAACAATGGGAGTTCAGTTCAGTTGCACTTTTTTTTATTATTTATTTTCTTGGCCATTTCCCTCGATATTGGGGGGAATGAAACCCCCCCCCCCCCAACAGGCAACAAAATTGGCGCCAAACTGGCGAGACGAAATCATTAAAGAAACATGAAGCTAAAATAACAAAATTAATGACGGGGGGAGGACAGGGCGATAGGAAAAAAAAGTGGAGCGGAGCAAAATAGCATCCAAGGACATCATCAACTAGCGCAGCTTCCGCATTTGAAGGACTCAAGCGGGGTAATGCGGTGTGAAAAATCAATGGGCCTTCAACTCGACTCGACTCGACTCCTACCCCTAGCTCCTGCTCTCCATTTATCCTGCTGCGTATGCGGAAAATTCTGGGTTATAAGTAACCGAAAATTGCTGGAAAAGTCATGTCAAAAAGGGGAAACTAACCCACTTGATATATGAATAATATTCGAAAAAGAAAACGAGTGGAAAATGTAGAGTCTACATAGATTTGTTTAACATTTTTAGGTTCAAGTTGCTACTGCGATTAGGGTTTGTATCATTTTTCAAAAGCTTAAACAAAAGAAAAGTCATGCTTTTATTGTTGCTATTATGATTGTCATGGCTCCCACACACACACACACACACACACACACTCGGAGAGACCCACGAAAAAAAAAGCTAGACCCAAAACAAGTTTTTCTTCAAAGTTCAAGCAAACAACTTTTTCAAAACCAAAGAAATCAAATGCAGAAAATACCAACAAAGCCAGACAGACAGACACAGTCCAGCTTTTAATTTTTTTTTTTTTTCAACTCTTTTAAAGCAGAGCCTACATAAAACCAAAAATTTAAAACCTCCAAGGGCAGAGCGCGGCTTGAGGAATTTACAATGTTTCAGTTTCAGGGAGGGTCTGGTCTGCGCATAGCTGTTGATTTAGCTGAACTTTAACCCAATTCAATTGAACTTAACCCCTGACTTTGCTTCATTTACCAAAAGAGGCGTGGAAAAAGAGAATACGAAAATAGTTTCGTTTGGGAAAAGGCAGACACAGACAGAGACTGCTGAAGCAAAGACAAAGAAAAAAGGGAAAGTATTACTAAGATATAATCGTATATTTCCCCCGGGGGGAAAATATGTAACACCAAAAGAATGATAAATTATTAGGCTTGTTTTTCATTTCATTTTGGCTTTTGTTTTCATTCGTTTTTGGCCCGTTTTTCGTTTCGGATTAATCATATCTCTGGATGCGTCAGTTGGTTCTGTTAATGGGCAATAGCCAGATGTTTCTTGAATCAATATTTAAATGTATTTATTATTTCAGCAAGCTCTTGAGCAGGTTCTGGGAAGAGTGTTGACTAATTTTTGCTTAGTTTTCAAAAATGGTGATGAAAATAAGAAGACTGCGTGATTCCAAGAAATTGTGTGTGTTCTAACCTCTTTTCCGCCTCTTTTGCTCTCCCACGCTTTACCTGCAATGTACAAGCAAAGCAGTAACAACTGCTTATAAGTTGCAAGCACTAGCGAACGAGAGAGGTTTTTTTTTTTTCAGCACTCTGAGAGAGAGTTTTACAATTTTTCTCTTCGCTTTCAGCTGAGAGGATTAAGAGAGAAGGACTCAAAGGACTTCGCTGTTTTAAATTTCTTTTCTTTAGCTTTAGCATCGGGAGCTAAAAGAATATATGGTTTGACTCTAAAGTACAAACTCTAAAATATTATGCTCGTAATATACATATATCCAAGCCATATTCCCATCAACATCTTTATTTTATGAACAAAATCTATGAAATATGATCTCCATTACTTTCACAGCAGCTGTCTAATTATTTAGAAAATATAAGTTTCCATTCATTTTCCTAATATCTAGAATATTACTACAAACAGACAAATTGCAACCACACCCACAAAAAAAAAAAGCGAGAAAAAAATAAAATAAAATCTGGAGCGACCAGCGACCAAGATTGTCATTAACATCAATGTGCTAGAAAAAAATATGAGGGAAAAAAGCAGGCAAAATAAAGCCCAACAGTAGCAGCAGCAGCAGCATCTTCATCATTATCATAATCATCATAATCATTGGATCTAAAAATAACAGTGCACGCATTGCGTTATGCATTTGCAACAACAATAAAAACGGTCACACCAACGCAGCACAGTGGAAAAAAAATTTAGGAGCACTGAAAACAAATTAGACATAGCTATTAATCTGTTGAACTTTTTATAACCCATACTTATAGGAAATAAGATAATTTTAAAAGGGAAATTTATGTAGAACGGGGCATCTTTGACACCATATTCATCATGAGCATCTCCAGGCGAAAAGATTTAGCCATTAGATAAAAGTTCTTAACCTTGTATCCCATAAATTAGAACATAATTAGACTATTTAATGCACAAAGCTTTGGGTTTCGGGTATTTTACCTATTAATTTGTTTAAAGTTTTACATCTTTACAATAAAATATGTAAATAATATCGCAGCCAGCTAAAGAGTTACTATACATTTTTTTTATTTCAGTGCATCAGCACCGAAGTATCATCAGAAACGGAAAAAGACCAGCAACGTCAGCCCAATGACAACAATAAAAGTATGTCACTCTGAATCACAGAGGCGTATAGATGGATATAGATAGAATGCACACAGAGAACACAACGCACAGAAATAAAGTCGAATAAAAATAGTTGAGAATTAAAGGCGACTGACTGATGTAATGCAAATATGATTCTTATTTAGGCGGCGACCTAAATTCAAAGCAAACACACTTCGAGAAGTGCATACAGATAATAACTTGAACTTGAATTAATATATATTTAATAATATAGAAAATGGAACTTGTATAAATAATAGTAAACTGGCAAATTTTTTAAGGTAATTATTTTCTTTATTTTCTATCAGTGCAATTGAAACCTATACACAAACCAACGGCAGGCATAATTAAATGGTTATGAATTACAAAGAAATATAGCAAAAAAAAAAATGTCAGTAATTCAGCTTATTACCTGCCTATGATAAAATATGAAAATTGGCCAGCAATTTCCGTTCAAGTCCCCCCCACAAGGCTCGTTATGACATATTTTTGTATAAAAAAAAAAAGTAGGCAATTATTTATAATTAAATTGCAAAATGTCCATCGACTTTCGAATGACTTTAATTATGATTAAAAAGCAACCCGACATGGAAAAGATTTATCAGCTACATATTATCTATTATATCATGTAATTTACGAATGATTTGCATACTAAAGATACGTCTTTTTCTTCATATTTAAATGCTAACTAATTTTCTTTGGTTGAAAATAATTTCTGTTTGTAAGTTCCCAAGTGTTTATATAACTTGTGGTAATATCAAGAAATCTGCCTGCCAGATGGCGCCAAGCCCAGTCCCACAGGAAGACCTTTCTTCATCATCCATCTGGGAGCTTAACATTTTGATGGATGTTTGGGAACCAAGAACTGTCCCGTAATATTATTACGTAATGCATATTTAGCCGGCTGAGTCGAGTTCTTGTATTCTTTTATTTTTTTTATTTTTCTGTTTCCCCTCCAACAATTTTTCTCTTGGTTTTTTTGTTGTTAATATTCTCAACGTGCTTGACCATCCGGTCAAACTGGTTTTTAGATATTACCTCTTTATTTTTCTAACACTGTACCTGTTCGTACAAATGAACCACTTGCTGGGAGAGCGAAAGAGAGGCAGGGCTGAGAGTGAGAGAGAAAGAGGAGCGAAAGAAAAGCGCACACATTTCCCACTATTAACCCATTTTAGTTTTGGTACGTGTAAAAATAAACAACACACAATTTTCTCATTCCTGTGTGTGTGGGTATTTCTATTTCTTTATTTTTTTTTACTAATTTTTTTTTTTTTTTTATTGTCTGGCATTTGGCCATCTGTTGCTATTCTGCCGACGCGACGTTGGCGTCGCTGCTAGCTTGCACATGTTGTATTTGTTATTGTTCTTGCCAATTTTTTTATTGTACAGTAAATTTAGTGTAAGTGCAGTAGGGTATTTTGGGTTAATTTAATAATACATTAACATGCTGCAAGCTAGAGCTGGCAAAACATGGATTCATCGATTTTTTCTCGATATTTTAGAACTCAAATCGATTAAATCGATTTAATCAAAGTTAAGATAAATTCTATATTAATTCATAAGGAAATAAATTTTAAAGAAATACGAATTTGTATTGTTCTTAGCTCAAAATATCAACTATACTTTTTCTAGACACAAAATAATATACAATTTTCATGAGTAATTATTATGGAAATATTTTCGAACATTTATTTATTTTTATTTAATTTTTTTGTGTATATTATAATATATCCCAAACACTAAACTAGCAAAGACTCCTAATAAGAGTCACATAAAAACTTAAACCAGCCTAATGAGCTATAAACAATTGCAAGTTAAATAAATGTTCAGGAAGAAAAATTCACAGAAATATTTACTTAATAATTGTATTTAATATTTAACTAAAAACGCTCCTAAGAATATATAAATTATTTGGAAACACACAAAATTTCTTGATTTTTCGAAATAAAAAACCAAAAACAGTTCCCTTTCTTTTCTGATATTTTTTGTTTCCGACACAAAAATATTTTACGCACACTTTGGAATTTTTTGAATGTTTTCTTTTTTTTTTTCAACGGCACGTCACGCTTTTTGGCTCTTTTCGCTGCCCCATCTCCGATTCCCCAACAATGAGGTCATCACTACCAGCCAGCCCTCACTCACTCATTCCATAATTTTCTACTTCAAATTCCGCATTTTTCGACCGAATCAGAATTATGACTCAATCCGAATGCAATGGACCCAAGTACACGCTCTACTAAAAAAGGTAATCAAATGCTGAATAAAACAAACGAAACGAAACGTGTTTTATTCGTGTTTAGGAAACAGGTTCAAATGGGTCTTAAAAACATAAAAAAAAGAAAAGAACAACAAGGTCTGTGAATTACTCACAAGAAGAGACGATGACTTCCTCAACGAGTTCTGCATCAGCACAAAAAAAAAAAATAAAAATACAAAAAATAAAAGAAATTCGGGGAAGTGAGGAACGAAAGCCAAATCATATTTCAAAATACATTTCGAAATATATTTTTGGTAAATTCGGCGACAGAAATAGCTTGACAAAAAAAAACAGGAAAGCGTTTGCTTAATATATTTTGCTAACCAGACTAGCAAATACTCTTTAAGCTGCAAAGCCAAAGAATTAAGAGATTATTATACTTCATTCAGAGCGTTTTAATGGCTTAAATGTTTAACTACTTTATAATAAAATATAAAGTCCATAATTTAATTTGAAATCTCTATAAAACAAGCTAACTCAAGGCAAAGGTTAATATAAACCCTAAAAACCCCAATTAGTTTCGCTCTTTTAAAGACCAAAAACAAATCCATATCAAAGGCCATAGCCAGACTATATCAAATTCCCTTTAAACGTGCTTCCTGCTGTTCGCTAATAAATTAAAAATACTTGTAATCACCAGAAATATTTCGTAAAAAAAGCTAAGAAACAACTAGACCAAGTCAACAAGGCCAAAAGAAATAAACAAAGCATAAAATGTGTATTTTTTTACACGACTTTTGGTAGGGGGGAATCTTTTTTTTTTTTTTTTTCTCGAACATGAAGACTGCTTAAATTTGATTTATGTGAATTAAAAGAGAGGGCGCGCACATAAACGTATAGATATCCACTACTAGAATATGTGTTCCCCAATTTTTGTAGATACAAGATATAGAATATAGAAGCTAGGCTAGTTTTCAGATTCTTTTTTACTTACTCTGGCTCGGGTTGTCCATCGGCTTCGCATTCGATAATGAATGGATTGTCGCTCTCCTTACTTTGTTGTGCCACCTTGAAGAGCAGTTCCCCGGGTGCCGGTTGCTTGGTGATTCTTGGTGGGGAGTTGGCTAAAGATACAGATTGGAGAGAAGATCGATGAGCACTGGGGCGCTTGCACACTAATTGATCGCATAAATTTAGTTTTTGTATTATTTTTAGATTTTTACCAAAATTGTTGACTAATTTCAGGTTGAAAGAAAAAAAAAAGTGAAAAAGCTGGGGTGCGCAAGAGTAGGTCTTCCTGAATTTATATACTCAATGGGGATTTTCCGTTTTTGGAAAATCTCAAGTGATCTATGATCCATTTTAAATGAGTTTTCTTTCATTTCTATTTGAGGCAAACGCATGTGCACCTGAAGAGCTCTCTGGCTATTAAGTAATCCCAAGTGAGTTATGAAGAGGCGGCCTCCTTAATATCAAACTATTTGCATTTTATATTTATTGTCTTAATTTTCAGAGCTTATGAAGGAATTTTTGAGTTTAAAAGCATTTTTTTTTTTAGGGCCTAGGTGGGCATGCAGTGGCTCTTTTAGCTCCCGCGAGAGTCTTCTAAAGCGTCCAGAGATTCGTGAAACTTTACAAAAACAATGCCACTGAAATTTCAGAGAGCATCAGAGAGTGTCAGAGAGAGAGGTGATTTCTAGAGAAGCCAAAAATAAAATGCGTGGAAGGCGCAAGGCACCATGACTTGCTCTTTCTGTTATATTTCATGCCCAACGCTGACTTAAGTGGGTTTAATTTAAAGTTAATTCAATAAGTTGTACTTTACTTTATGCATAATTAAATGAAATAATTCCAAAATATAAATTCTTGTCTTGTTTTCTATATAATATATCTATTTTTTTCAAGCTAACACTAGCTTTTAAAAATTGGAAATACTGACTGAATAAGTACCCTGTCCTTTTAATGCTTTTTCCACCTTTTCAAAACTAAATTAGACTTTAAGCCAGCTTTACTATAAAATGTATCAACTATTTAATCAAAACTCCGTTCTTTCTTTTATGCCATTTTAATTAAAAAACTCTAATATATATTAAAAATAAAAAATCCACTTACTTCTTGTCATTGCACATGCACTGCCCAGCATGGCGGCCACTAGTAACGCGGCCAGCATCGTTGACTGCCGCCACATCTTGGTCGTTTTGCTCCTTTTTTTCGGTTTTACTTTTATATTATATATATTTATATATATTATGAGGTTTGGAATGTGTGTATGTGTGTGGGTGAGTGGGTGTCTCGTCTGCCTCTGCCACGTTCCTCGGGTGACTCTTAAATATCAAACAATTTTCCCACTAATGAAAATTGCATGCGAGCCGAGGAGCTTTTATTACTTTCTGCCGTTGCACTGCAAATAAGATTATTACAACGATGATAATGGCGTCTAGAAGTTTACACTTTTCAATTGCGTTTCTTTCGCTGGGTGGCAGTAAAAGTTTAGCACGTCTCGTGTCTGCAAAGAAAATGCGGAAAAAGAGAGCTGGTGAGTAATGCGATTATTTAACATGATTTCAGCGAGAGGAAAGTGTGCACCTAATGACTACCAGATGTCTCATCATCAAATGCGCTTCTTTGTCTAAAGGGCACAGGGACGGAAGAAAGAAATTTATTTTATACTAATTTTATTACAAAGCAGCTGCAGCACGTTAAAGTTAGGTTTAATGTGGCAATTGTATATTATTTATATTTATTTTACTCATGTTATGTTTAACATAACAAATAATCTCTTTAAAACTAAAAAGTAGTCAAAAATGTTGCAAGGAGTACTCTTAAAAATTCCCAAGTCTGAAGTTAGAGCAGCTGCAGCACGTTAAAGTTGAGTTTATATTAATTATATTTAAAGCTTGCTTATGTTATGTTTAAAATACCACATAATCTTTCTTTATAAAGGTTCTATAAGTTCTAGAATTAAGCGTAGTTAAAAATGTTGCAAGGAGTGCATTAAAAATTCCCAAGTCTGAAGTCAGAGCAGTTGCAGCACGTTAAAGTTTAGTTTATATTAATTATATTTAAAGCTTGCTTATGTTATGTTTAATATACAAAAAAAATCTTTCTTTATAAAGGTTCTATAAGTTCCAGTATTAAGTGTAGTTAAAAATGTTGCAAGGAGTACACCTAAAATTCCCAAGTCTGAAGTCAGAGCAGTTGCAGCACGTTAAAGTTTAGTTTATATTAATTATATATAAAGCTTGCTTATGTTATGTTTAATATACAAAAAACAATTCTTTCTTTATAAAGGTTCTATAAGTTGCAGTATTAAGCGTAGTTAAAAATGTTGCAAGGAGTACACTTAAAATTCCCAAGTCTTAAGTCAGAGCAGTTGCAGCAAGTTAAAGTTTAGTTTATATTAATTATATATAAAGCTTGCTTATGTTATGTTTAAAATACCAAATAATCTTTCTTTATAAAGGTTCTATAAGTTCCAGTATTAAGCGTAGTTAAAAATGTTGCAAGGAGTACACTTAAGATTCCCAAGTCTGAAGTCAGGGACACGCTAACCCTTGGTAGTAAAGTTTTCTAAAATGATTTCCTGGCGAAAACGAAACAAACTATATAAACAACCTGCTGCAATATCTTCTGACATAAAATATCTGTGTGTGTGATCTGGATATATAATCAAGTCTAAATTTATATGTATTAAATCCAGAAGAATTAGCAAGAACGCTCTTATGATTTAATAAATATTGTTTAATTGTTTAAGTACAAAAAAAAAACATATATTTCATTGTTTAATATGTAGTCTTAACTTCCGTTTAAAGTTAAGTTCTTCCCTCATGCTGAGTTCAAAGATCACAAAGAATGTTAAATGTAAACAAACCCCCTTGTAAAACCACATATTAAGCACCCTTAGCCAAGCTAAGACCACATAATGCACCATTTTCCACCTGCTTAGACAATTTTCCACACAAAAAACCCACCTTTTGTTTTTTGTTTTTTTTTTTTTTTTGCCTTGACCAAAGACCCTCGCAAATTCGATATCGAATGCTTGTTTTTTTTTTTTTCTTATTTTTTGTGTTAGCCTTTTCATTTCGAATCCCAAACCACACAAAAGAAACACTAAGAACAAAAAAAGACAAACAAACACGGACAAACCGAGAGAATCGATTATTGTAAATTTATTACTTTTGCAACGATACGTTCGCCTTGGGACAGTGTGGAAACAACAGAACTGTGAATGCAACCGAGAACCAAAGCCAGACACAGAAACACAGAAAGCGTCAATGAATCAATTGCCACTAAAATAGTCACAATAGATATATGCATACATGCATATATGTACAGGCATATATATGCATATATATAGAATGGCCGTAACGTCATAGACCTGGTTAGAAAATGTGCCAGGGCAGTTAGCAGTTGGAAGAGGAAGCTGAAGACAAAAGCAGACAACAGAAAAGATGGGGAAAACAACGTGGAAAACCATTGGGTGAAAGGGTTCTACAGTTTCTATTTATGAAATACCGTTGGGAAATATTATTAAATGGGACTTGGAAATGTCTTTATATTTTTTAAATATTTGTTAAGGCTCGAAATGTGATTAATTATATATTAAGCAAAAGAAACAGGATCATTTTGTGTCACAAAGATACTTTCTATAGCCATGCATAATATTTAATATGAATATGGATATGAAAAATAAGAAAACTCAAGTCGCAAGTATGGTTTTCCTATCTTAAAACATTATTCAACTTTATTATAAACCCAACACATAGTTTTTCCAATAATTCAGCCACTAAGTTGGTCATATCTTGAGTTTTTCTTGAATATACCCATTGGGAATACCCCAGAAAATACCCCACACGTATTCGAACCAAAACAAAGATAGAAGGGTTGGGGAAAAGCCTACCCCGTGTGTGCTAATTGAATTAGCGATTTTCCATTGACAGGTGCCAGTGCCGCAGCCGTGGTCCGTGTTTTTCAGCTCTATGCTCCGTCGGAGCCCCTTTCAAATTGGCTAAAATGCTGAACTGCAACGGACGTTGTTCGGTTTCCCGTTTGATTTCCATATTTATAACTCGTGTTTCCGTGGCCATATCATCATCATCAGGAAGAAGGCAATGAGCCATCAACAGCAGGAGCAGTATCTTCACTACCATCAGCATCACATTCATCAGGTGCAGTCGGACACGCAAATGGATCGAAGGAGCTCGGATATGGATTCGGAAAGGAATCGGGCGGAACAGAATCGCAACAGGACTACAGATCGCGGTGGCGGTGTCTCCATGGATCTGCGGAATCTGTGCCAGCGCCTTGATGTGGATAGCTTGAGAGGTGAGGAGTGAGGAGTTAGCCCTACCCTAAGGTCTCTCCACTGACCCCTAAACCTTGTCATTTCCTCAGACATTTTCTTGATCTTTTCCGTCTTTAATTATTTAATTTGTTAATGTTTTTATTCCTTAGCCAAATTGCCCTCGCTGCCCCAATTGAAGTTGCCCAAATCGCTGCCCAAGTTAAGGGGACGCAAGATATTCCGCAGCTCCAAAAGTGGAGCTACAGCAGGGGAAGGAGGAGGAGCACCAGCAGGAGGTGCTACAGGATCTTCTAAAGATGGAGGACAACCGCAGCATCTGCTTCAGGTGGCAGCACAGTCACAGCAGTTCATCAACAGGACACCCCAAAGGATATCCACCATCAGTTCGCTGATGTACGAGGGCGATCGGGATGAGATGAGACGCTCGCAGCAGCAGCAGTCCCAGCCGGGAACATATCGCAGTGCGGGAAGCCTGGATGATGACTACTATGCTCCTGGCAGTGGTGACAGGGCCTCGCGACCCATTAGTCCCATTAAGATACCTTCAGGCAACGGAGCTGATGCTTCTCCTTCGGGTGTCACCACCTTGACCCAGCGCCTGCAGCGGGGCTATAAAAGCCTCAGCGAACTGCGGCTGAAGCACATCTTCGCCAAGCAGACCACCGTGCGTAGGGACAACATCGAGGTGGATCGCTATGTGGAGCAGTATGAGCGGGAGCTCAAGTCGGAGAAGCGGGCCCAGGCACGCAGGGATCGGGAGATAGCCGAGAACTATGACATCAAGGTGCAGACGCTGGCGGCCACGCGACAAAACACCTTCGACGATGACGTGGAGGTGGAGCACGAACAGTTCGAGAAGGGCAAGATCAGCCATGAGACCGACGAGAGTGGCATGGAGGCGACGCCACCGCTGCCGACAAGGAGAAAACCAGGCATAGCAGCCACCAGATTCGCCAAGGTACGCAAGCCACCCTTGGAAATGGAGGAGCAGGCAGCAGCAGCAGCGGCGGCCACCGAGGAGGTAAGGGAACCACAGGAGACTCCGCCGCCACCACGTCCCAGCAGCTACAAGCAACTGTTCAGCAAGTTGCCCAATCTACCCAGTCTCCCGAATCTCTCACAGCTCTCCAGGGCCAAGGAGGAGCGGTCCGCCAATGGCCAGGAGAGTACTTCAGCCGCCAAGAGCGGCTTGAGGCAGAATATCAAGCGGCTTAGGAAGTCCATCAAGCGACCGGCCAAGGTCAAGCCCAAGGCCCAAGCCGATTCGGACGAGGAGGAGGAGGAGGCAGAGACGGCCGAAGGGGATAAAGACAAGACCACCAGTGATCCCCCAGCCAAGACCTCGGCCACAAATCTCCGGGCCCGCATCAGTCGCTTTGCCTCCACGGAGCAACTGCAGCAGCGCTGGCGAAAGAGCTTCAGTGGCGGCACCAAGACGAACCGCGAAGAAGCCACAGCTGGAGGGGCCGAAAACCGGGCAGAGAATCCCGCTCCGGGACCAGCGGCAGCATCTGGCGTCCTGGGCGGCCTGCTGCTGGGCTCCCAGCTGGAGAAAACCCTGGCCAAGCTCAACGAGAAGATGCATCAGCTCAAGTTTTTTCAGCGCCACTCCAGCCGAAACCAGGAGTCAGCGGCGTCGTCGCAACCCAAACCCAATACAGTGGGCCACGAACCCGTCGAGATCGACGACGACGAGGAACTGCCGGCCACCTACCATCGCAGCAATAGCGATGAGATTGACGAGGATGCGGACGCGGACGGGGACAGTGGCGAGGATATATCCGCTGAGGAGGCCTTCGGCCAGATCCAAGAGGAGGAGGATCGCTGCTATCAGCATTCACAGGATAATTCCAGGCGCGGCTCGTCATCCCTATCAGGAGCTGCGCCCGCCCACGCTGCTCGCCAGATGGCAAAGCTGGCTGAGATTCAGGCGGCGTCGAAGAGCGGAGCGGCCGCCTGGAGCAGCGAGTCGCTGGAGGAGATCGCCGACGAGGATTATCCGCGCGTCCTCATCCACCAGGAGCACTCCGATGCCTTTGAGTCCACGCTGATCATAGCGGTGGCCTCCAAGAGCAGTGTTTCGCCGGGTGTCCGGAGTTCGGCCTCGCAAACCTATCCGGTGGTTAAGTGCACGTCCTATGCTGGCGACAAAGCCTCCGGTTATCCTGCCCTCAAGGGCAGCAACAACAGTTCTCCTTGTCTCGAAAAATCCTCTGGTGGCGAGAGGCAACCTTTGGCTAACAGATCTCCTTCTGGCTATCCCGATGTCAAGCCTCCAGAGGCTGCCGCCGCCAAGGGCTCTCCATCGCCCGAGTTCAAGACCCCTGCGGCTGGCATAAAACCGGATGCCAGCGCCTGGTTGCCCAACGAACAGATTATCGCTGGGTTTAAGGACCAGACCACCTCCTGGCCAGCGCCTGCTCTATATAAGCCCAAGTCCATTGATATATTCGAGGCTGCGAGCGGAGGATCGTCGGCTTTTGCCGATTTCGATGAGGCCCTGCGGAATGCTCCGGTTCTGAGGATCAGCGCCGGCAGCAGTTGCGATACCAGTGGCGAGGAGGCGGACGACAGCAGTTCCCGGGTCACAAGGATCCGAGTGCAGAGCCCTCAGATCGGCAACAGTCGGGAGAGCCTTATGGCCCAGGAGGAGGAGGATGAAGAGGCCGATGTGGATGTGGATATGGAAATGGAGGGTGTATTGGATTTGGACCTGGATCTGGAGAGGGATTCGTCGGAGCGGCCACCCTCGGCATCGCCACCACCACCGCCCCTGCCGCAAAGACGTCCGCCGCCCAAGATACCGGCGACCATGGCGCCAATTTATGATGCAGTGCCGCCGCCATTGCCCGTGAGCAAGCCTCCCATACCGGAGAAGGCACCAACAACTGCTCCTGTTAAGAGTCCTCCCCCTGTTTGCAAGGAAAGTCCTGCAGTTAGCAAGGAAAACCCTCCAGTTAGCAGGGAAAACCCTCCAGCTAGCAGGGAAAATCCTCCGCTTGGCAGGGAAAATCCCCCACTTGGCAGGGGCATTCCGCAAAGGAGCGCCTCCATGTCGCGACCCGCCAAGCCTCTGGTCAAAACCAGTTCCCTGCGACTCACCTACAACGAACAGGTGCGACCCGGTGACGTTGGCAAGGTCAATAAGCTGATCTCCCGCTTCGAGGGCGGCAGGCCACGCCTCTGTCCCCGGCGGATGCACAGCGAGGAGTACGAACGGGGGCGGGAAGAGGATGAAGAAGAGGTGGAGCTGGAGCGCGAGCCAGAGGAGCAGGAGGAGGAGGATGCGGAACCCCTCCTAGAGCTGAAGAACTTCCAGAGAAGAGCCGTCGACTCGGTGACACCCACAAATCGAGGTGTGATAATACCACAGATCACAGTCAACAACAACAACACTGAGAAGCCCCACGAGGGAGCCGAGGATGAGATCGCCAGGAGCCGGAAAAAGAAGAGGGAAGCCATGGAACTATCGCTGGATCGCCAGAACTCGAACTGCAGCCGTTCGGAGTACGGATCGCCATTATCCTTTCCAAGCAGCCGGCGCAGTTCCACGCCCACGAATCTGAGTTCCATTCCCAGTCCCAATGCCAATACCCATTCCATTCTCAATCCCAGTGCTAATCCGATTCCAAATCCCGTCCAGATCCTGCAACAACAGCGACGCAGCCGCAGATCGATGACCCGCGACGATGACAACTTCTATAGTTTCGATAGCGACGAAGGTGAGCTGAACGTTTAAAATCGATTAACTTAGTTTATATCGATATTTATCAAAGAATTCGATATATACCTAGTTCTTAGCGGAATTTATCGAAATATGCTGTATTAATATCGATATAGCAACATATTTTCTTTCTGGCTTCACATATTTATTATTATTATTGTATTATTCTCATAATAAATGTGGATTTAAGTTCGATTTACTTAGTTTGTATCGATATTTATCGAAATATGCTGTATTAATATCGATATAAGGTTCGATTTATTTAGCTTATATTGATATTTATCGAAATATGCGGTTTTAATATCGATATAGGAATGTATTGCCTTTTTGGTATCATTTATTTATTGCTGTTATCATATTATTCGTAATAATTGTCTATTGAAGTTCGATTAACTTAATATGTATCGATATTTATCGACATTTTCGGTATTAATATTAATATTTCTGGTAGTAGATATTTATTATTTAATAAAATGTGTATAATAAATAATTGCAAAACAAACTAAACTTATTTTCTCCCTTACTATATTTTCACAGAGAACAGCTACTACTCTATAAGTCCCTCGGGAAGCAGTCGCTATGTGGTGGAGATATGATCGAAGCAACTAGGAATAAGTCCAGAAAATTAAAGTACTTTTAACACAAATGCAAACACTGGCCTGCATGAGTTTTGTAAATAAGAAGCGACCTACTTTTTCCAAAGGATATTTACTTTCTGAGCACGATGTTTGTTCAAGATCTGTCCATCACAATACGTTTTCATTTCGTAAAAGAAAGGTCGCATCTTATTTGTTCTAAAAAAACATACAACCTTGCAGGTTTGTGTAATTAAACGGTATTAATAATATTTGAAATAAAAAAAATGGAACCAAAAAACGATATATACAATTTAGAAACTATTTCAAATGTTACAAATCCAAAGATAGCCAAATAAGCAACTTTATGAAACAAATGATGTGAAATTTACATATGATTTTCGCAGTTTCAAAATTAATATATGTTATAAAAATATAAAAAACAAACGATGTTATTTTTTAAAGTACAAAAAAAAGAATACTTTAAATGCAAGACACATTTCCAATTTTTTTTTTTCTAGCCTAAGCTGTTATCTAACAATAAAGTACAACTTCAATAAAAATAGCGATATAATTATCGTGTACAGATAAAGTACAACTAAAGCTTCCCCTTTAATTAGTAAAAAAAAGGAAAGGTTAAAAAAGTAATTTTACAATCAGAAATTAAGTCTGAGGGAGATCGAGTCCAGCACGAGTTCGGAAGGACGGAAGGAAGTTGATTAATGGCGTTAAAGTGCATCGGGGGATGAAAGGCAGATATATAGGTGCCAGCTGACACCCTGACTGACTGCCTGACTGCCTGCCTGAGGCACCACCATATGACGGTGGTTGCAGCGATCCTGCCGCACTGAACCCGATAATATATGTACTTCCCCTATATGGCGGCGTCTGACTCGAATCGCTGACTGAGCGCATTTTAATTGATAATTTATGCTAATTAATTAATTTAGATAAGGGTGGAAATGCATAGATATATACACACAACATATGGCGGCTATAAGGATAATGCAGCATGGCCTTTTGATAACCGTAAAATGCGAAAGATCAGGAAACTATACTTGAATTAAGGAACACTCAACATCTGTTGGGTTTTTGTTTGGGAATAATTTGTAATTCCCTTGGCCTTAAAGCAAATCTCCCAAAAAAGGAGCTAAAAGACCTAGTGCTTGCCCACCTAGGTTTGACCTTAAAGTTAGCTTGTACATTTTCCCCTGGAAGTCTTTCCTTCTCTTTCAAATTTCTTGTTTGCCTTTTTTTTTTGAGTTTGATTATCCTTGTCCTTGGCCCTTTGATTTCACTGCAATGCAGTCACAGTATCTGTGTGTGGTGTGTGTGTGTCGGCCACTTCCATTCATTTTCGCCAGCTTAGTCATTTTCCTGGCTGCTGATTCATTAGGCGGCTTAGAAAGCTCTTCCTCCTGCCTTTCCCCACTTTCGCTTCCATTTCAAAAAACAGACAAAACAGAACGGGAGTAAGTGAGTGATTGAATGACTCTTGTGGGGTCATTGTGGGGCCTTTAATCAGAGCAAATTAATAAGCACATACAATGTGTGTGACTCCACCTCCTCCGCCTCCTCCTCTACCTCCTCCCGTATATTTGATTAATTAAACTTTGCTTGTGGTGACTAATTTCCCTTGCCTCGGAAAAGTCTCTCTCTTTTTTTTTATTGGCGCACTCGCACTACTTTGTATGTGCCTTTCCTTGCCCCCATGCAAGCGCATTAAATGCCAATAAATTTTGTAAATTGCCGGGAATATCGTCAGGGGGTTTTACTTATTGCTACCAGCAGCATTTTCACTCATTTTCACGAAACTGTTGACTTTTGGTGGGCAATTAAAAGCGGAAGTTCCTCGGGAGTCGACCGATTTCGTAAAGTAAATAACTGCAAAATTGCCGTTTAGGTTTAGGTAGCGGGACAAACAGGAAAATCCGGCCAAAAGGACCCTATACTATATATGTATATATATATATCTGTGTGTGTGTGTGTGTGTATATATTTCATATCCAGTTTTTCACCCCTCCGGAAAAACAGCTGCAAGCACAGTTATTTGACACGCGACCAAACACCAATGCCAAAGTATCTACAATGTTGCAAACACCCCCCTTGGATGTGATCCACAACAAAATCCACCCCAATCGATGCGTATGAAATGAATTTCTTTTCTTTCTTTTATTTATTTTTTTTTTTGTTTTGTTTGTCCTTAGGAGTATGTGTGGTCAGTCAGCATGGGAAATGGATTAAACGAATGAATGACTAACGAGTGACCAAATGCTGGCTCAAATATGAATCAATTGGAAGAGCTCTGGCTCGGTTTTAAGTCCTTTCCACTCTGAAATTCAAATTTGGCATTTATTTTGTATTAAAGAGGTTCATTATTTAGTAAAGTAAGGATCAGTCCGATATCATATAACGAATTATTGTATATCGTGCTTGGTATTATCGAAAATATCGTAGATGCAATGATTAATCGAAACTTGAGGTATCGAAAAATATCGCTTTTAACTTTAAAATATAAATTTGCTTATTAATTTGTTTGGTTATCTATTTTAACTTTAAAATATAAATTTACTTATTAATTTTTGTTGTTTTTTTTAAAGTCTTATACTTTTATTATTGTTTTTCTTACTATATTGTAGCAACTTAGACAATAATGAAGGAAAATATCGATATTATCGATAATATCGAACAAAAATTCCAAAACTTTATTTAATTTATTTGTTTTACTTACTCACAGTATTTAAAACATAGTCAAAACTACATTTATTATCATGTTTTTTCATATTTATTCTAACAATTATATTTTAAACTAAGTTCAGGTTCTCGTTTGGTATAATTCGATATACATATAAAACAATCGATTTATCGTGCATATATGACAACGTTAAAAATATCGATTTATAATATTTATCCAAAACAATATCGATTGATAGTTTTAGCAATCCCTAGTAAGGAATCCTTATTATTTTGATAGCTTTCAGGGCTTAATTTCAAGTATTTTGTATTATAATAATACGTTTTGAATTAAAGTTTTATCTTACAATATTTAGTTCGATTACTTTATTAATATAGTTTTTTTTAAAGTAAATTCATCATATAAATATATTGATATTATATATTTATATACCTTATACATTATATATTTATATATTCGTTTACAAACCTCCATTAATAACCCATTATCTTAAAAGTTCTTATTTTAAATATTTTATCAATAGTCATTGCCAAAAGTTGTATAGCTTCCTTACTTTATTCTCAAAACATTTCCCACTCAAAACCCAAATAAAGGACAACTTTTAACCCACTAAAAAATATAAACTTTGCCACAATCAATCAATCAAACAAATTCCCTCACTCATCAAGGCAAAAGCAAAAAAGGGGGCGGACGAACGGAAAAACTCTAAGGAAGTGAGTCGGGCAGGCGCAAAACTTTTAGCCAGAAAGTCGAGGGGAAAAACGCTGAGTTTTCCACTGGGAGTTGCTGTCGGGTTTCCGGACCACAGACGAGCGAGAAGTTCAACGCTCCTCTGGCGGTGGCAACTCCAGTCCACACTCCACACTCCACACTCCACACACCAGTCACCGGCAACATAATGCAATTTATGAAACGGGAGCTCAACTATCCAACCAACCAACCAACCAACCAACCGACAGACCCACCGACCTCCCCGTAATATTACCACATTTAAAGCAAACCAACTAACGCACTAAACGGAAGTTTTAGACAACTAGTGAGTGTGTTAGAAAAGTGTAACAGAAAAAGTAGTTTGAAGCAGGATGAAACCACCACAAAAATAATCATTAACCTAATGGATTTCTTTACAATTTGCCCAAGCAAGAAGCATTTCAACTGATAAAGAACATAATATATAGTATATTAAGCCACATTTAATGATAAAAAACGATATGAGTGTCATAAATAAATACCAAATAATAAGGTGAAAAGCGCTTTCTTCGTCCAGACCCTAAGAAAACAAGTTTGTAACAAAAACTACTAGACACACCCTAGGCGAGTATTTCAAAATTAAATAAATTAAATAACAAACATATGCGGCAACAATTGTCCAACACAATTTCCCACAAACAAAAATTGAAGAATAAATAAGAAGAGAGACCCAAAAGAGAGGCTCCAAAGCTTGTCAGACATATCTTTTATATTTTATTTTTTTTCTCACTGGGTGTGTCCGACGATAATGCCCTCATACCTGAGACAGCACATGGAGAATCAAGATATAAGCTTGCATTTGGCTTTGAGTCACCATCACCACCATCGGTGTGGGGTCTCTGGAAAAAAGCTTCGAGCTCCGACAAAGCTTTATTTGTTATTTGTTTATCGCATAAACAATTAACTGGTCATTGAGGAAAAATAAATACCGATAAAGGATCGTTGCCATAGGCGCAGAGCAAAATGTAATTCGATCCGTTCCGGCGATCTTTATCTTTCGAAGAGGACTTGCATAAATAGAAATATATACAAATAAATAATATTCACATACGTTTTGTTTATTTATTAATGTTTTCAGTACTTATGTGAGGCATATTGATTGATTTCTTGTATTTATCTTTCAGAAATTTTGATGATAAATGAACTAGAGTCTTGATTTATGTGGATTAAATGAAGCTGACTCAGAGACTCATAATTACTTCACTTATTTAGGAATACTTGGCTGAGTGTCTTGTTTTGATAACTATTTTTAATTGTTTCTTTATAATTTAAATTATAAAATATGGCACAAAAGAGGGACTGCCTAGTTATAAGCAGCGTTGGGCACGAGATATAACAGAAAGAGCATTGCAGTCATAAGTCAGAAAGGATGAATCCGCCTCTCTGACTTCAAAAAGTGGCATTGTTTTTTTGAAGGTTTCATGGTTCGCTAAACGCGAGCGGAGGGAGCTGAAAGAGACACTGGGTGCCCACCAATGCTTGAATTTAATTTAATTTAATTTTGTTAAAAAAATCGGTTTATTTATAAACACAAAAAAAGGTTTACCCAACTAGAGCTTATTTGAATAAATTAAATTCCATACGAAGTCATAGTAAATACAAAGGCGAAGGCAAGGGTATTAACTACTTCGGTGGCCTGAAGTTTTGGAGTCTCAGTTTTGAGCTTTGAGAAGCTGGGGTCGGAAATTTTTTTTTTTCGAAATTTGAAAGATGCCCATTTCTGCCCGTC
>JAEIIU010056002.1:0-62676 GCA_018874675.1 Drosophila baimaii
AAAAGTATATGCATCCCTCTCGCACTCATGGAGTTGCTAAATTTTATCTCTGCTGCGTACCTAGCTTATATGATAATAATGATAATAAAGATACATTGAAAAAAAGTCTGAACCCAATTTCTAATGTTTCAACGATATATGTGATTCTTTGTAGCATTTACGGCTACGCTTTCATAAGATGCCTTTATTTTTATATTATGTAATACATAACTAAATTATAAATTTGTATATATGTATATTTGTCTTTGTTTAAACAAATAGTTTTCAATTGTCATTCATTAAAATGGAAGTGAAAAACCAAAACAAACAAACAAGCAAACAGTAGTGTAGCCCTGGAGATGATTTTAGTATATATTTAAAGACAGTATTAATGGCAAGGATCGGTCACACTTTTATAGGGTGGCCATTGATTTCAAAGCTGAAACGGGCGATTACGATAAGTCGATAGGTTGTATATCTTACAAAATGTGCTGCGTTTTCTAGAAACAGACTTCACAGTTTTGTGCGATAATTTTTCACATTAGTACTGAGTACACTGAAAAATTATATTTATTTCAAAAAGGAAAAAATTAACTCATCTGTTGCTAGTAAATTGAACAATCGATAGCTTGGAGTGGTTCGCGAGCCAGTTCATTAGTTCACTCAGGTCTGTTATCGGAACGTATACAACCCCAACTGGTTCCACGCAAAGTTGGCTGTGGTTCGTTGAGCGAACCAGCTCTTTCTTTTTACTTCCTTTCGGTTCCGAACAAGCAGCAAAATGTCGAAGAGAGGTAAAAATGCAAAAAAATAATCCAATTAAATCGGCGAATATGCGGGCAATCTGTAATAAATAAATATGCGATGCCGTCGAGAGTGCAACGATGTAGTGACCTAACTAATTATCTGTGTTTTTCGCCGTCTAGGACGTGGAGGTACCGCGGGAGGAAAGTTCCGCATCTCTCTGGGTTTGCCCGTGGGCGCTGTGATGAACTGCGCCGACAATACAGGTGAGTGACGATTGCTGGCGCGGATTCAGGATGTGGATTTGATCATGTTCTCGATGTGTGTTTCTAGGTGCCAAGAACCTGTATGTTATTGCCGTGCACGGAATTCGCGGTCGCCTGAACCGTCTGCCAGCCGCTGGCGTCGGTGACATGTTCGTGGCCACCGTCAAGAAGGGCAAGCCTGAGCTGAGGAAGAAGGTGAGTGGTTGGCGGGGCTCCATGTGCGGAGAAGTGTGTGAAAAGAGCAGAAATGTGCAAATGTACCCGAAATTGTATGTGTATATCGGATAGGTACCGCGGTTTGGTAAATATATCACGTTTTTTGCGCTTTGTTTTTGTACTGCTTCTTTCAATGAAATCATGTAAGATCTCATTTGCTGAAGGCAATTGCAATATCTTGTTGTTTTAACATAAAAACATCTGTTAATTGTATTTATTTTGTATATCTATAAAGATAAGGGACTGTTTTCAATAGGAATTATGAATTCGTGTATAGAAAACCAATAGAAAAACTTTAATTTATAAAAAATTCATCCATAACTTGTGTATTTTGCTTGTACAAGATTAACCGGCAAGATAACTTATCTGTGGAAAGCACGTTTTCAACAATTTGTTTTTGTAAACTCCCTTGAAAGGTATAATGTTGGATTTAAGCAATATAATATTAGTTAGCTACCAACATCAGCATAAGATTTAAGTAATAAATAATTGCCTTAGGGAAATATGAAGATTCAAACAAAATTCGACAGCAACGAAACACGGGAAAGCATTTTATTTGAGTTCAAAATAATTGTGATTTTAGTTTAAATAAATAAAAAATGCTTTTAATCTTGGACTAAGTCAATGAACATTTCAAATTTTAACTATTTCTAGAGCAAACTTGCATCTGCCGTCAATATTTCTTCCCTAACCGATATCTGCCTTATCACACATCTTATTATTCCCCTACACTTATCCAGCTTTACTAATCTCTTACTTCTCTTACCCATTTCCAGGTCATGCCTGCCGTGGTGATTCGGCAGCGCAAACCGTTCAGAAGGAGGGATGGCGTTTTTATATACTTTGAGGACAATGCCGGGGTAATAGTAAACAACAAAGGCGAAATGAAGGGCTCGGCCATCACCGGGCCCGTGGCCAAGGAATGCGCTGATCTGTGGCCCCGTATCGCATCCAATGCAAGCTCTATAGCCTAAGGAGCTTCCCATTTTCAAATAAAACCCTGAACGGAAAACAGATTGTTTTTGAATAAGAAGTGTCTCGGATCTTTTATTGAATGCTGCTGCAGTAGTAGTAGTGATTCGCTTTCGGAGGATCGTCGTCGTCGTCGTCGTCCCTACTTGGGTGCCTCGGTGCGCAGCGTGGGCTTGGGTCGAGTCACCTCCATGGAGATCTTGCCATTGGCACCCTTGAACAAAGCATAGCACACCTGGAACGTGAGGCCCTCCAGCGAGTCGCCATTGAACTTGGTGATGATGTCGCCGCGCTGCAGTTTGTTGTCGATCTCCGGGTACTGGCCTTGTATCTGCGAAATGGATTGTATCTCAGACGTCTATCTGCTCTGTTAAGCGCTCTCCCGAAACACTTACTACATCCGCAATGGTGCAGCCACGTTCGTTGGGCGACAGGGAGAGGCCCAGCTCCTTGCCCGACTTCTTCATAAAGTCCACATTGAACTTTTCCAGCTCCGGCGGATCGGCGCGATAGACCGTAAGGGTGACGGTCTTCTCGTATGTGGTGTGGAACAGCTGATGGACCTTCAACGTGGTTATGGCGCCCACGTGGGTCGGCACACCGTTCACATCGCAAATATGATCGAAAATCTTGAGGCGATTGTCGGCGGCCACGGCTCCCTCCGGATAGACGTGTGTGATCACACAACCAGTCTGCAAGGAAGGTTTTAATGGATTGATTCGGAGAAAATTATAAGGGTAAAGCCCACCTTGACATGGTTGTTCTTGCCGCCGCAGACTATGACGCCCAGCGGCTTCTTGTCCACCTTCAACTCTATGAGTATCTTCTTGTTGGGCTTGATCTCGGCTGTGGCGGGTTCCTGTGGCTTTTCCTCCTCCTTCTTGGCCTCTGGGGGTTGGATCAGCAAGAGATAAGCAGTTAAGGCAACCTGTTGATATTATGGAGTATACTTACCCTCCTTCTTCTTCTCCTCCGCCTCCTTGTCCGCCTTTATGGCCTCCTCGCTCTTTAGGGTTAATAGAATCATGGTCACATTGCCTTCGGCACGTTTCAGCAGTCCAGTTGCCTAAAGGTCAGGGCAGGAGGGAAATGGATGAGAAACTAAGGGATTCATTCGTATGCCTCACATCATCGTAGTTGGACTCTAGCGTCACGTCCTGGTTGACGGCCAACAGCATGTCGCCCACTTTCACGCCCGCCACCTCTGCATTGGAGCCCTCCCTCAGATCAGAGATGAAGATGCCATTGCCCACCTCGGCATGCTTGCCATAGATGACCATGATGCCCAGGAAGCCTTCCTTGCGCACCTGCACCGTGCGCGCCTTGGGGAACTGGTCGAAGAGGAACTTGGTCTGTCAAAAAAGTAAAATGATTATTTATAATATAGTTTCTTTTTAATTTAGGGGAGCTCCTACCTCATCCGACGAGGTGGGAAACTTCTTAATGGGCTTCACGCACATGCCCTCATCGTTGGGCTTGCGCCGCGAGGTGATCAGCACCAGCTTGTCCCCGTCCACGTTCTTGAACACCGCAGACGCATTCAAGTGGCAGCGATTCTTCAGCACATTGCCGTTGACCTCGACGATCTCGTCGCCGGGCTTAAAGTCCACGCTGGCGAACACTCCTTTGGGATCCACGCCGGCCACAAAGCAGGCCATCTTCTGGCGGTCCTTGTGCCCGGCGAGGGCGACGCCTAGAGGATTGCTGGGATCCCGCTGGACCTCGATTCTCCGCAGATCCTTCATCATGTTGTACCGCTTGTTGATCTTAGCTGGTTGGAAGAGAGATTACTATACGAGGTAGAGGGGTTTTCTGGGCGGAACTTACCCATTGTGTAGCCAAACTCATCTTCCTGCTCCTTGTCGCGGTCCTTCTCCATCTTGTTTAGCTTACAGTTGCCGGCGGAGGCGCGATCGATCTGGAGGATTAGGGATTTAATAGAACCCCTTACTAAAAAGTTGATTAATCAGGAACCCACCTCATATCCCGCCTCCGTGCGAATGCGACCGGTCATATCCCGCGTGTCCTCATCATCCTCATCGGCGTAGTTGTTGTACTTTTGTCGCATGGACGCCGTGAATGTGGTATTCCGCTTCTGCATCGTCTGCTGCCGGTTCATGCCTCCCCCCATTCCCTGACCCTGGCCCATGCCCTGGTTCATCCCTTGTCCCATTCCTCCGCCTGCATTGGTGTTCTGCATCTGGTCCTGGTTGAACTTGTTCTTGGCCTGCATGTAGCCATTGCTGCGCGGATCCCCACCCTTCGCCTGCTGCTGATGCTCGTCGGTCTTGTCATAGGTCTGGATCTCCAGGTCGATCTTGAAGTCTGCCTCCTTGATGAGATCGATGACCGCCTGTTCGGTGGAGTGACGCACATCCTTGCCGTTGAGCGAGAGGATACGATCGCCAACCTTTAAGCGCCCGCACAGGTGAGCAGGACTATCGGGCACAATGCCCTTGATGAAAATGCCGGTGGTCTTGGTGTTGGGCGAGTCCTTTACCTCGCCGCGTACTATGCAAATGCCAAAGGACTTCTTGCCCGTCTTGTCCAGGGTCACCATGTGAATTTGTTCTGAGGATTGGATATTAAATAGGAGGAGCTAAGTCCACAAGGATTTAAATTTATTGTGGTGATTTTTTGAGCAAAGATTCATTTATATTTTCGCTTAAAAAAACGTTTACAAGATTGTAAGCTATCCTTTAACAGAACATATTTAAAGTTATAGAGGATTTTAAGAAAGATAAATATTTTTAATTAAAAAAGGTCTCGAAGTCGTTGAAATATTAAAAACTTGTAAGGCTTCATTTTTGCTTATGATATTTATATTCTTTCTTCTTTATATTATTTTAGGATGAATTGTTTTTTGTAATATATTTTAAATAAGTCGTTCTTTGTTAATAATTTTATTAATATTATTGCAAAACTCAACGAATTATTGTTTCTATTTTCTTAATTTTTGTATATGCAAGGCCGTTGGTTTTAAGTTTAATTAAATATTATTTAAAAAAAAATCTTTTCGGGATTAAAAACATTTTCAAAGATTTCTCTGGAATATTATTCCATTTTAGAGACCCTATTTCAAGGTCAAGTTCCTTCCAGATTAGCCGTAAATTCGATTAGCAATTGGCCATGAAGCCACTCAATGGGCACTGACCACCACCACTGGCGCCCGGATTCCCCAGGAACTGAACCATCCTCGCTGGCTGGAATCGATTGCTCTGTAATCCGCACCCAAAACTCGCGACTCACTGGCCGGTCATTAAGTGCACACAATTAATTGGTTATTTAATTAATATTATTTTTAATAATTTTATTTATTTGTATTTATTTATTTATTAGTTGTGAGTATTCCGCGTTGGCAGCGCCCGATTTGAGTCCATTGAAAAGTGCGCCTAAACTGATTTTACAATTAGCGGACGAACATTCTTGCTAACTGACTTAGTGGCCATTCTATTTTGAGTATGATTTTCGTATCGATTACACTGGTCAGCGGGGTTTCTGGTTTTTCTTCTTTATAGAGAGGAGAAAATCGTTAGTCAGTTTGAAATTTATATTTAGTTATGAATATTTGTTTTAATGTAATAATAAATGGAATAATCCTTGCTTTTATACTCTTAATAAAATCTTGCTCTTATTATAATAATTATTTCTCTTACTATATACATATAATTAAATTATGTATTATATATAGTCAACTTTTTAGAAAACCTAATAAAAATCTCCTTACCTGCAGCCCAGTGCTATCGATCTGGCGGAGGTGCTTCCATTGCATTGAGTAACTTTCGCTGTCTGTTATGACACCACTCTCATAATACATGGCTCCCCCCAACACAATGTGGGTTAGAATCGCGAATCTTGGGGCAGGTGCAGGGGGGGATTGAGAAACTCAAGTGCCTTTATTGTACATATCACATTATTAATTTGTTTGTGCGATTTGGCCAATGCTGAACACTCAACACTCCACAGAGAGCAGAGGGGAAGCCCGTCAAGTGTGTTGGCCAGAAATGCCCATCGATTTTATCATTTTCCTTCATTGCACTTTACAACTGAATAACATATGTCACGTACACACCTGAGCTACCAAGTGGTCGCATATCAATATATCTTTTGGCTCGGCAATAAATTGTAAAATCGCATTTAATATAATAAAATTACTTAGTGAACTTAAGTACATAAATAACTCTGGATATTTTAAATATAACAATTCTAAAGCTGTTTATAAACTTCTTGAATTAGCAATTAATTTAAGAAGAAGAACTTTATCTGTCATTATAGATTATATTCTTTAATATTCATACTTCAGTTAGGAAAGCGTCAACAGACTGTGAAGTTCAAAATTTTATTGAGTTAAAATAATATTCAAAATGTACATATATTTTAGACACTTAATGGCATTATATCAATATATTGATAAATAGATTAAGTTATTATTTTTGCTCTTATAAAGTTGTTGTTTTATTTATTAAGTAAAACTAAAACCAACAACAATATATCGAGATTTGCCAAATTTTCGTATGTCCTATGCAAGACCGTATAATATACGATAATTTCGCAAATCTGCGTCAATATGACATTAATATTATTGCAATAAAAACTACTATAGCGTCTTATTATAAATATTATTACAACAAAATAAAGTAGTTTTTATAAACAAAATAAGTTTCGTATAAAGAGATATGTAAATATTAATGTATTGTGTCTTAGAATTAATATTTTATATGTAATTTAAATTTAACTTGGTTTTAAATATGATTTATAGAAAAAAATAAACAAACTAATTCAGGTAATACTTTCGGCTCCACTAAGTAGGCAACACTTTTTGATGGCCTTCCATAACTGACACTTTCCAAAGGATTTAAGGGTAAATCTTTACTTTATTTGCTCCAAAGTCAAAGGCAATCAAATAAAGGCTCCAGGACTGCCAGGACAATTGAAGTGGCGAATGAATTTAATTTGCCAGCCCGGCTTAAATTCATAATCAAGATTTGCATTTAAAAGAAGCAAAGAAGGACGAAGGGGGGAAAAAGAAAATCGGAGAAGGAGAAAAAAAGGGAGATATGCAAACATTTCCATTAAATGCTCGAACGAAATGAAACGCGAGGAGGAATAGCTAAGGCAGCGCCAAAGGAAAACTAGAGTAAACACATGCTCAAAGGCGAGCGGGGAGGTAAAACTGGAAAATGGCCACCAAAGGAAGAGAGAGAGAGAGAGAGAGGGGGGGAGATGGAGAGGGAACAGCAACGACTGCGAAACGATGTTGGAAATTAATTTCATAATAAAAAAGCGTAAGGAAACCCATTTGATAAAACAATTTCCTTTTTGCCTCCCAACAGTCATGTTTTGTTAGTAAAGTAAATTCAAAAGAGAGCACAGCGAAAATATGGCAATGAGCTTAACTCTCTCCTCTCCAGCTCTCCTGCTCTCCTCCTGCTCTCCATCTCCCACTCCCACTCTCCCGCCTTGACAGCCTCTGCTGGCGTCAGCGTCGCCTTTACCAGGACGTTGCCATTTGATTGGCTCTCCTGTTAGGGCCACGCCCACTGCAATGGCTGCTGTCTTCTCGGCTGTTGCTGTTCCTCTCTCTCTCTCGCTCTCGCTCTCTCTCCATTTCTCACCCTCTGCCGCTGTTGCCGTGAAGCTGTGCTGCCGCGTCGCAGTCGGCGCATGGTTGTTGCGAGGATTTAGTTAACTGAAGTGATTTTCCACTGTTTGCCGTCGCACACACACACACACAGGCACACCCACTGCCTCACTCTTATGTAAGTGGCCACACGTGCTTGTGTGTGTGTGTGTGTGTGTGTGCGAGACCGTGGGCGAGAGTGTGTGGGTGAATCCGTTGTTGACTTGTTCTCGTGTTGTACTTACATGCAGTTATATCAAATTGCTAATAATCGTTTAGCAGGCACTTCAGAGTGCGTCCTGGAAATGAATAAAAATTACAGTTTTCTGCGCCAAAACACTTCAGACTTCAGGCAGCGATACGGATTCGGAATAATATGGAAATTGCTCCCCACAAGTTGCGCTGGGCGGGTGAAGAAGGAGTGGGTCAGGATAACCACAAGCGACGGAAGGTACCTTCCTACCTGTCATGGGGATATTTTACAGCAGGGACCTGGAGATTGCTATTCTTAGAATCTAAAAATGTATTTTACAAGTCTTACATAAATAAAAAAAAAAAACAGAAATGCTGCCAGTAAGTTGATTTTTTATGAATAAAATATTTTAAGTTCATTTTTAGCTTGCATCATATTAATCTATAACTTTAACTATTCAACATAATCAGTATCTAATATCCTACCTTTAAATCATTGCATAACTTCTGGCACACACTAATAAAGACTAAGTAATTAAATAATAACAAATATTTGCAATACATGAAAAAGGTTCTGCTATTTCCTAACATTTCCCCTGAAGTATACCTAATCGCTGATGAGACCATTGGTTGTGGTCGAAACAGCTGTACGAAGATGCCTCGCTTACAAAGATATGTGTGCATGATCTGACTTATAGTATAGTGGTGTCTATAAACAATTAGACCGATATACCTAATCCTAAAAAAATTTAAATATATGTTTATATCATATATCATAAACTTGCCCTCAAAACATTGCATACTTTTTGGCTGTATAATACTTATTACCATTGCATTTTTAAATAAATCTGTTTCTATGGACTCACTGGCTTGCTTACATTACATTTTGGTGAGGGTTTTTATTTAGTTATGAAAAACTAAATATATGTAAAATTGTTTCCTTTACGAAGCTTTGATATCTTTAAATATTAAATGCTTGGCGAAGTTGCGGTTTTATTTATTTATTTGTTGGTCAACAGATAAATACTCAGCCAATACCCTTTTGCTCCTTCTAGATCTACATAGATCTAGTTTTTTCCCTTTCCGTAATAACTTATTATTGTTTTAGTTAGTTAATTTCCCATTTTTTAATATTTTTAAAGCCCCCAAACCGATAATCCCAATGAAGCACCGTAGTTTCCGATACAAAATGCAATTTCAACTCCTGAAAAACTCATTGAGAAACTTATAATCGATTCGATATGGAGAGACGCAACAGGCTCTCGCCTCCCGCCCGATAAGATACACAAAACAAAAGCGGGATCTCTCAACCGCTCCTCCGGAGGAGAGAGAGAGAGGAAAACCAACTGAATATTCTCACGACATTTAAGGACATCTACAAACAATTACGCCCGTACATGTGTACCCGGCCTCCGAGTTCGAACTCCGAACTTTTAGCTTGAGTTCCGGCCGGAATGACGCATGGAATGCCCCGAAGGGGGCGGGCGACGGGGATTATAGATATTTGTGTTTACTACGGCTGTACATATAATGTCCTCATAACTTTTAATACGTGAACGTGATAGAGCAAATAATGGTGCCCACATGGACTCGGGAGCAGTCCGTTCACTTGCAGCCAGGATCCGGGAATGGGAACGGGAACGGGATTTACAGGATTATGCGCGCCGCCCAACATTAAAACTCAATTTGAATGACAACGCGTAAGCAAATAATTGTCCTTTTACGACCCGCCAGTGTCCTCGGTCTTCACTTGAAAGTTTGCTCTCCACACGGTAGTAAGTTATTCAAATATTGAGTTTTTCAACTCAACTCGACTCGAACAACCACCCCCAGAGCCGATCCGTGAATGTGCGCAGGGTCGCAGGCGGATTCCTCTGATGACAGGAGGTTGAGGAGGCGAGGACGAGGACGAGGACGAGGATGAGGCCTCGAAATTTCATTCGCTTCCCTTTGTTTGAGTTGGGCTCGGTTCACTCCTCTAAATACATTTGATTTGTTTACCATGGCCCGAGGCCGAGCCCAAGCTCGAACCTTAGCCGGAGCAGGAGCGGGAACAGGAGCAGGAGCTGGAGATCTTAAGCTGCATGTAAATGCGTTAAATTAAATTTCAAACGCTTGTACTCCATCTGAAGGACAATGACAATCAAATGGCTGAATGGATTGAGTGGGTAGTGGCTGACGATTTTGATTTAGTGCTCATACGGCTGTCCACCTAATGCGATTATGGGAAGAAAGATTTTCCTGGCTCTTCCTCCATATGGAGAGTGGGTTTACGGGAAAACAAAATGAAAGTTTTGAAGGTGGAGTTGTTCTAAGTATATATCTTAGGAGTTTTTTATATAAATATATCAATATTTGTTAGCTGTATTGCTTTTAAATACCATATTAATTAATAGGAAATATAAAGGGGAAAAAATAAATATTTTCTTATATTTTCAAGTCGCGAGTCCTTCCCCAGTAATTGATCTGTCATTTGTCGCTTATTATAAGGATTTCCTATTTTTTTCAGTTTCTGTTCTGTTAACTGGTTTTTGATTATTTCTATTACTAAACCATACATTTTATAACCATTTTATTGGTTGATTAATGTAAAAATAAAAATATGTTAAACTATATTTTCAAGTCTATTAATCTTTTGTAATAATAGTTTAAAGGCTTTAAGAATTTATCAACAATATATAAAAATAAGTGTTTTAAATACTTTAAATAAAAATATATTAATATTAGTTTGCTATATTGCTTTTAAACCCCATTAACATCAATTGGAAACATTAAGAAGAAGAATAAATATTCCCTTATATTTATTAACTATTTTATTTTCTTTTAACTTATATAACTTAAACATTAATCAACACTAGGAAATAAATCTGTACTGGTTATAGATGACTTAAATAGGTGTCCGAAGATACAAAGAATTATTTCAGAAAATAAAAAATACCTTTTAAAATCATTTAGAAATACTAACCAATTATTTATTACTATGAAATGTTACGTTTAATTACATTTAATTATATTTTAAAATAACTCCTTTATGTTTCCATATCTCATAATAAATTCTCAAAGAATTCCTAATAAAATAAACTTTCTTTTTGGTCTCAAATGCTGTTTGCCAACTTATTCTCCTCTCCCCAGTTTGATTGCAGATTTAATATTGTTGATTTTGGGACACTGATAGCCTCTGATATCCTCTGATATCCTTCTGATAAAACCATCAACGCCATCCCGCACGTGTTCGCACTTCGTGGTCCTTTTGGGCCACGCGTTAACGTGTTTGTGATATCCTCCTCATCAGCGCAGGCAAATATTTATTGTTCGCATTTTATTTGCAGCGCAAATTGGTAATATCCACGCCCCGGCATCCATGGTCTGCCCGGGACTGCCCGTGTCCGCGTCCATATCCGGGCATTGTGTCCTCTATTTTCTTTTCATTTGTCGCCATGTCGCCCACATTGCTTTGATCTAACGAATTGATTTACACTAACGATTATTTAATGAAATTCCACAAGCGGCACTCCACCGCCCCGCATCCCCCTGGCAGGAAGGCAGGAAGTGTGAATTACCCGACACCCACTTCGATTCGGGGAGCGTCCACGTGCCACACGTGCCCGATGATAACTTATTAGGCGTGTCTTGCACCACTTTCCACCCACTAATTTAGCATTTCCCATTTCCAATTCAAAACGTTTCACTGTTTGATTCTTTCTGGTTTGATTTAAATTTGTTTTCGCTCAAGAGTCGTTGGGTGTGATGTGTTATCCCTTTTGTGGATTGTTGTCATGCTTACGGATGGGCAAGTAATGGAGATTTCAGACTGGTTTTGAGATGAGTTATTGCTGGAATGAAGGATTACTCATACGACCTGTTAACAGATCTTAAAATCTTACAGGTATATTATTTTATATGGAAAATGTAGTGGCATTTTATTGGGTAATATTTAATTTAAGTTTTTTGAATAAATATTATTTTAAAGAGTGTTTTCTTTTTTATTTTACAATAATTTCGAGCCGGCAAGTAACATCTATAAAATGTTTAAAATATATTTCAAAAAGTTTTAAGGTCAGAAAGTCCTCTGAGGCAGGAATTACTTTTCTAAAACCCTTTAAATATTTTAAAATATATATGTAGCCCTTAGAATATTTTTAAGCCCTTAAAATATTTATGAATATATATGTGGCCCTCAAAAATAATATTTAAGTTGAAAATATTGTGGATACTGAGCTTACTTTAGGCTCTCCCAAAAATAATGTAATTTTCTAGATTCAAATAAAGGAGTTAACAATTTTTATATTTTCAAAATCGCTTGAAAAAGATAGCAAAATTGAAACTAGATGTTATAGGGTTGTTTTATAAATTTCAAAAATACCTCACCAGATGTTCCAGCTTCCACAGCTTCCGCTTATAGAAAGACAGCAAGTTCAATAATCCCAAACAAATTATGGCAAATCCCTTCCAATTTTGACTTCCTAATCTTCGAAACCAAAACAAATAAACGTTTATCTTTCACGGCTACTGCGTGGCAGGAACGTGTTGAAAGGGGAAACAGCGGGAAAAGGATCCCACATAGTTATTACCAACTGTCCGAATTGCAGCCACGCCCCAAAAGTTAAGAGAGCAAAAGGCATAAACCGACTTGGAAAGGGAAACCCAAGCTCGAGAGAGAGTTTTGCTTTCGTGGCATACGGACAAGTGACAATCATCCCACTTAATTGAATTCTGCGCTGCATAATAAATCAACTTAATGCGATCCAAGTACCCGGTTGAGTTCCACGCGGATGCAGAGCAATTCAAAAAAGGAGCAAGGCGAGCACAAGGGGAGTGATATCCTTTGGCTGTGGTTATAGGTGGCCCAGCTCCGGCAAATAAACAACAATAACACACACTCCACTCCCAGCGATGCCGATGCCGATGCCGATGCCCACTTCTGCTGCGCCCCTCCGTAATTTCCACACTTGTGCTGACACATTGAAAGGGCTTTGGGTTTTATTTATGAATTGAGAAATTGACATCCTGGACGGAGAGGGAGGAGGAATGGTCCTGAGGAGGCTTAGGCACACGGTCCTCGATTTTTATTGCCGCCAAACAAGAGGCTTAGGCAAAGGCATCAGCACATCACGGCACCACAACCACCACAGCCACCACCATCCTCACTCGCATCCACATCAAATGAACAAAACTGAATGAAATGAGCCACGAAACATCAGTGTGTGGCACTTGCTGTTCGTCTCAACCCTCCCGCTGCTTTACGAAAAAAAAATCCGGATAAATCGAGCGTGAAATATTCCAGCAGCTCGTCCGCAGGACTGCGACTCTGGGCGAAGGATGGTTAAATCGAATCCATTGTTGTGCCTGCCACTTGTTGGCAGGTTGGAGAGAGTTTCTGGTCGAAATTTGCGGCTGCAGTTGTGCAATTTGTCCGCTGCCTGCTGTGATTTTTCCCATTGTCCTTACCCGGGCCCGGGGTTGGTTCCACATCCTTGTCCATCAAATTGAGCGTTACTCAAGTATTCAAGTGCCTGTATGTGTATCTCTTACGGCCTCCACGGAGTCCTGTCCTGTCCTTTCTGTGCCGCAGATACTTCAAAGATTTAATAATGACATGAGAAGTGAAGCTATTAGGGCCTGCCTTTATTCCGCGGCTCGAACTCCTTTGGTGGGGCCTCGAGTGTTTGCCTTTGCGATCCAGCAGGTGCCACCACCTGCCCGAATCCCGACCATTGATGCAGGATATGCCAGGATGCGGCAGCTCAAGTACAAATTAGAGGAAAGCCAAGTCGATACACTTGAGGGAAAATAATTAAGTTAAGGAATAACCGAAAGAGTTAGAGCTTGGAAATGTTTCTAGAAAATTACGTAAAAAATAAGCCAAATGATGAGTTGTTTTTTATAAGAAAAACATTTATAAATTAAGTTTATTCAAGATTTTCCAGCAGTGTAGAGCGCACAAGGCGGGACATCGTTTGGTGCTGGCTACTGTCTCCTTTTGTTTGCGGCAAAAAAAATGATTGTCCTTGCCGGATCCTTGCAGTCAAAGCAATTCAAGTGTCAAATCTTTTATTTGCCTTTTGCAGATTTCGCAATAAAAATTTGTATTGTGAAAAGTCTCTGCGCTCATCCAAGCCAAAGACCAATCCCAAATCCGAATCCAAGTCCGCAGTCGGAATATCTTTCTCTCTCTGGCTTGCTCCTCCCGCTCCTGCCGCTTCCTTTTATCCGCTTGGCGTATCCTTTGGTCGTTTGTTTGTGTGCAATAAATTTGCTGACAAAAGAGGGATTATTGCTGGATCATGCCGCTGTTGCTGCAGCACGGCATGGGCAAGGAGCTGGGTCTCTCTATATATATATATATATATATATATATATATTTGCAGTAAACCTGAGGACGGCGCTGAGCAGGATATGCTCCTGGTGGCTGGTTCCTGTCAGCGTGCATTCCTGGGCGTTATTGTTTGGCCATAAGTTAATTGTTCCCCTGCGAAAGCTTCAATGCACCGCATCCTCACGCTCAACTGGCCGCCAAAGTCCTTCCTCGTCCTTCGTCCGCACTCATGCTGTGCTCAAGCGGGTGATTAACCATGGCATGACAGAAGACACGGATACATGGATACACAGGGATATGACCAGGGGATTGGAGAAGGCCAGCGATATGGATAGGACGGGGTGCACATAGTTGGCAACCTTTAATTGCCATGGAAACTACTAAGCAGTCGGTTAAGTAATGAAAAGTGGATTGAAAGAGCAAATATTTTTGATATATAATATAGTATACGAAGGATCTGCTATGGGGATTAACTTGGATGACAGGACAAAACAAAGGGTATGGAAAACTACATTGAGGATTATCCTTAAGTAGCGGAAAATGCTGTGAGATTTGTTAATGAAAATGAAGTAATGAAAATAAGCAGAAGAAAGTCTTAAATAAAATGCTTATAAATAGAAAAATACTTTTATTTAGTTAATATTATGTTTTATTTTTTCATAATAGAAATAAAGGTTAAAAACTTAATGCAATGAATTACATTTTGTACTAGTTAGGATATAAAATATATAGAAATATACTAAGGCAATGAGGACATTTTAAACTGTATCTAGTTTGGTTTTTTAGAATCCTTTAAGATAATTGTATTTAAGAAGTACTTGTTTCACATCTACAATTAAAGAGTAAATTCAATTCATTAAACCTTTTATTTGTCATTAAATAAAGTCAGTATTAATAGGACAATATACATACATAATATGTACATATTAAATCACTCTTTTCCTAATTTATAAGTTATCGTTATGCTATGATTTTTTCCTTTTTTTTTTTTTGCAATATTCGTTATTAAAAATGAAGCTGGAAACCAACAAACCACATTTGTAATTAACCATTTCCGCTAGGGAAAAAAAAATAGGAAAGCATTAACAATGTAAACAACAGCTTTAATTAATAAATATGAATTTGCAAACACAAACAGATTTTTACATTGACAATTAATAAAAGTTCCTCTTTTATATCCTTTTTTTAGTAAACGAACTATTTTAATATAATTATTATTAATATAAAGTAATTATTGCCGCTTAAAAATCAATCATAAACACATATTTATTTATGTTTTTTTTTTTTAAGAAATACTAGGAAATACTTTTTTTCGAGAAGAAACACCCTCTTAGCCTAATATTAATGGAACTTTGCAATGTTGTTCCTTATTTAATTAACTATAACTTATGTTTTATATATTGAAACCTGATTTTTAATCGTGGCTTCTGTCGCCCATGTGTGCTTTTCAGGAGGGGGAGAGCTGGCAACTTGATTACTTTTTTGGCCCAAACAATATCCGTTTGGTAGCCATAAAATCTTTTGTTTGCTCATAAAGAAGACAAAGGCAACGCCGCAATAAATTTTGCGCAACTAGATTGCTCAACGGATGACTATCCCCCAATCCCCAAATACCCGAAATCCTTCCCAACCCCCCTTAAATACCAACACCACTAAACGGGGATAAAGATACATACCGGAATAGCGATGCCACGCCCCTAAAAATCTGGCCAAAAAATCATTGATTCGTAAGTGTAACAGCAACGGGGGGGGACTGAGGGATTGAGGACTGGGAAAGGGGGGATAAAAGTGGTGGCAAAGCCAAAATAGAATAATGAAAACGATGCCAAGAGTGAAGGAAGCGATATCAATATTGTCCTGAATGCGAAGATGGCGGCCATTATTGTGTTGTGTCCCAGTGTCTCTCTCTCTGTGTGTCACAGTCTGTGTGTGTGTGTGTGTTGGGTGTGTGTGGGTAACTTCAGCCAAACTGGAAAACTAATTTGAACAAAGTACAACAAATAAAAGTGACTACTGAATGTTTAATTTGAAAAGGGAAGGCTCCAAACACTGCTGCTGCCGCTGCTGCTGCTGTTGCTGCTGCAACAACAATAATGTCTAACAACTGGAGAACAAAAACAGCGAAAATGGAAAAGAGAAATAATACAAAACTCACTTGGATACAAGTACAAATGCAGCAAACACATGTACCGTTTCAGCCTGCGCCTCCTACTCCTGCTCTGCCACCCACTTTTTGCCTTTCTCTCTCACTCTCTGGCGCTTTGCTTTCCCCATTGTGTTTAGGAGATGTTGGCAAAAATGGCGCATTCCGTTCCCTCTGCTCTCCTCCTCCCACCAAACAGGACAACATGCACTTGGAAAAATGGGAACACTAGCTTTTGAAATTCAATTTGAACAAATATGTGAATGGGTAATACAACAAATTTATTAGTTTTTAAGGCATATTCTATTTAATTTTAAAGAAACAATTATTTTCTATCTAGAAAATCAAAAGAATATATTTATATTTCAATTAATTTAGGAATATAATATTTATAAAATATGAAACTAATTCTGAAACTCATGGTTTACCTCCAGAGATGACGATAGAATTCCCAAATATAATCATATCCATGTTTATTTCTAAGTAATGCTGAATACATTAGCTACAACTATAATGGTTGGCTAACCTTTACAAGATGAGTAAGTTATTTTACAATTCTAATTTGGCAATATTTATTGAAATGTATTTTATATAAAATTAAGAACTTTTTCTCTTAAAAAACATTTTTTTATTAAAATAAAAAGGGGGAATGGTATTTTTAGTGATACTTTGATATGAATAAGTTATGTGTACGCTTAGATTACATCAATAAACGAGTTGATCTGGCCTATATCGTTGGTAATACATTCGTGATCTCGGGATCCTTTAGGTCTCCTGTTATAAGATTTGGTTTGTAGACTCCTCTGAAGTCTTAAAAGATATCTCGGGATCTTCAGGGTGTACTGTCTTAGGATTTGGTATGCAGACTCCTCTGAAGTCTCAAAAGATTCTGATGTCTTAAAAGATAACTATTTATTTTATTTTTTTTTCTTATCATATTAAATCTAGTATTAAATACTAAACATAATTTATATTTTAACAAGCACTGACTGCTGGGGCCTTCGAGGCCAGATAACTATTAAAAATGCTCTTCCAATTAACATTTTTAAATGTACCGAACTTCTAATTAGCCCTAAAGTAGGCAACACTTTTAGGTATTCCTACAATCTCCTTCCGAACCCAAAAATGACACAAATTATTACCTTTTAGGGTTAATATTTGGCAAGTGTCCTCTGAGGTAGGGAATGCAAGAATGAGACCGAGAATGCGAAACCAGGAGAAACCGAGAAACGCCGACATACGGTTAGAAAAACATTCGCACATAAAAATGCTAACATTTGAACGCGGGCGGGACAGGGCGGGAAAAGAGAGAGAGAGCGGGACATCGGGAGAGACAGAGAGAGAATGGGAGGAGAGGACGCCTACCTCCCATCCATGTGGCTGACATAATGAAACATTATTAAGAGCCACGACGTCAAAGCTGCAAAAGGTATCTAAATTTGCGCAAAATGTTTATCCTCCCGTCCGTCTCCTTTCCCTCCCCTTCCTCCCTCCGTCCTCTGCCAACCCCACGGCCCCCTTGAGTTTTGGCTTCTGCAGTCGCTGCCAATTTGCCGCCGTTGGGAGAGAGGAAAACACAAATATCACATTTACAGGCAGCACTCCACCATTTTATATCCCGTTACACACACACAGACGCCGTGCGGGTGAGAGTGAGATGGCGAGAGAGCCGGAGATTGGTTCGTGTCTCATCTCATCCCCCCCCCACAGCAGAACAGGAGAGAGCTGGCGTACTCACTCTCGCTGATGGGATGCTGCCAGGCTGCTGCCGCACTGCTGCTGCAGCGCTGCCAGCGTCGACTGCGACGCCGGCAGTAGAATCACAGTTATTCGAGATACGAAAACATAGCAGCGGCGACACAAAAGCTCAGGGAAGCGTCGGCGGCAGCGGCAATGGCAGCGGTTTTTCATAAATAAATGTTTGAGTTATGTAGAAAAACATTTTGGGCGAGAAGATTTTCGTTTTCGTTGCGATTCAGTTAACATTTGGCCAGCGGATTCCGCCTACAACGGACACGACGACGGACGACGCGCTATCCGGCTTCCAATTTTCACATTCCACTCCGCTGCTGGCCATCTGTACCGTTATCCTTGCAAAGCAGTGTTATCGATATCGGTTCGCGTTATCTATCGGTAATGGAGAATTCAAAACTCGCATAAACTCAAAAAGCAAACTGCAAGTGAAGCCAAAAAAAAAAACAAAAACAAAAACAGTTCCTGAGCAAAATATTCAAACCAAATAAAAATACCAGTGTTGCGTCCTCTAATTAATTAATAATTAATTAAGCAAATCGCGTATCTCCAGTGCAAGCTACCACAGTGATCGCCCGCACAGAATGCACACCAGCTCCAGCAAAGATTCCATGCACACTCTGCACGACAGTGTCTCGCTTTCGCCGCCGCCGCCGCTACAGAAGAGCCAACGCGGCTCTAGCGGAAGCACCGGATGCAGTGCATCTTCGCGCGCCACCGCCGCTGCCATCGACGCCATGTCTATGGGTTGCGATGACAGCGACATTGAGCCGTCGGCCGTCGGCGGAAGTGGTGCCGGCGGCGCCAATGGCGGTGACGGTTCCGGATCCGTCGGTGGTCCGCTGGTGAAGCCACCATACTCCTACATTGCCCTCATCACCATGGCCATTCTACAGTCGCCGCACAAGAAGCTCACGCTGAGCGGGATCTGTGACTTTATCATGTCGCGGTGAGTTAGGACACTTGGGGAATTATAAATAGGACAGGATATATTTCCGGAAAAGTATCCAGAATTTAATCTCTGAAAGATTTGCCTTCCGATTGCATTGAAATATAGTTAACTTTTTAGATGTATTTAGATTATTTATGTGTTTTCTTTGCAATCATTTTATTTCTTTTAAGAAAACAAGTTTTGAAAATAAACCAAATACCTAATTACGGAAACATCCCAATTTATATTGGGATATATTTTTGTTTACCTTATAAACTATAAAGGAGGATCTGTAACTCACAACATTATATTGTAATATTTATTGTATAATAATTCTGCAATTTTCCGAACAGTGATGATTTTTAATCAAATAAAATTGCCAAGTCGCAATTCAGCGACACACCGAAAAAACATTTACTTTGATTACACTTTTTTAACAAAATAAAAACAGTTATTAGAACAAAAACCTACTAAATACAAACCATTTCAAAAATTTGGCATGACTTAGCTTTAAATTGAAATCTATTATTAAGTAAAATAGCTGTCTTAAGAGTGGACCGTTTTGTTAAATGACGCAAGCCCACTTTGTTAAAATTTTCTAATCTCTTAAGGTCTCCCTAAAATTGAAATAATTCGACAAATTGGATCTCCGTTATAAACTTTTATTTGTGCTATATATTATCAAGTAGATAATAGTACTATTAAACTCACTTGCTTATTTTTAAATTACTTACTGCAATAATCTAATCGAATTCTTCCTCCAATTCCCCTGCAGCTTCCCTTACTACAAAGACAAGTTCCCCGCCTGGCAGAACTCCATCCGGCACAATCTCAGTCTGAATGACTGCTTCATCAAGGTGCCCCGTGAGCCGGGAAATCCGGGCAAGGGCAATTTCTGGACGCTGGATCCGCTGGCCGAGGACATGTTCGACAACGGCAGCTTCCTGCGGCGCCGCAAGCGCTACAAGCGAGCCCCCACCATGCAGCGCTTCTCCTTTCCGGCGGTCTTTGGCACCCTTTCCCCGTTCTGGATCCGCAAGCCAGTGCCCCTCGTTCCAGTGCACTTCAATGTGCCCAACTTCAATGGCAGCCGGGACTTTGATGTGGGCCACACTCCGGCGGATGTCTTCGATTCAGCTCTGCGGGCGGACAAGAAGTTCAACTTCTTCGCGAATGCAGAGGCTTCCTTTTACCAGGGCAGCCAGTCCGGGGACAAGTTCGATCGGCTGCCGTTCATAAATCGCGGACGAGGCGTGGATGCCCTAGATGCTTTGCCTCATAGTAGTGCATCGGGCGGGGCAGGAGGAGGAGGAGGTGGCACATCCGAGGGCAGTAGAGCTGCTAAGTACAAAAATCCCTACGCCTTCGATGTGGCGACTGTGGCCAGTGCCGCGGGCCTTCCCGGCCACGGGGATTACCCGGAAAGAATGTCGCGCGGTGGCTATATGGATCTCAATGTGTACCAGGACGATGCGGACACGGAGGCAGATGTGGAGGCTGAGGCCGAGGGCGAGGGGGATGATGACTCCTGCGAGGACAAGATCGATGTGGAGAGTGGCAACGAGCAGGAGGACTCGCACATATCGGACTCCGTGGACAGCGTCTGTACGAATCGCTTGGATGCGCCGCCAGAGGCTCTCATATTTGCGGATGCGGATCCCGCCAGCCGTAGCCCGAGGACACGAGGACACTTCGACAGTGAGCCCCTGGTTAGCCTGCGAACCAGCAAGCAGACCAGCGCCAAGGACTTCCGCATCGAGACGCTAATTGGCCACCATCTGCGGCATGGTGGCAGCCAGGAGGAGGCCAGCGACTAAGGCGGGATCATCAATCCGTAGCCTGTGTACAGTCCAATCCAATGGTGATTTCAGTTTCGATCTAAGCACGTTTTAACGCTCCTCCCGTTATCACAGGAAACCCCTCCCCCAAGTCCCTCGAGCAGGATCCAAGCAGCAAGTAGTGATCAGTAGGTGTATATCTGAATCTGTAGGATGTAGGAGGCCAGCACACGAGTTTTTAAAATGCGACCAAATCGAAGTCAACGCTATAGTTGCCAGTCAGTCAGTCAGTCAGTCACTGTCCACTTACGTACTATGTATCGGCGCGTATATCCATGTAAATCTGATGCATTGCACATTTATAGCATATACTTTTAACGCTTAGGGATCTCTATATCTCTGTCTCTCTCTCAATACCATACAAGTGTACTATTCATGTGTAAGTGTACGTGAGTGTGTGTGCGTGTAATTGTAACACATCCAAGCAAGAGGAACACTATTAACTATAAATTAGTCTAAGAATTTTGCTGATGTTATTGAAAATTTAATAAACAACAAACATAACAAGTAGTAGGAGTAGTGGGGTATTTTATTTAGGGGTTAAAAGTTGTGTTGATAATTATTATAATTATATTATTATATATTCTATAATATATATATATTATAATAATCTATTTGATTAGAAAGTTAATTAAAGAGATATTATATTGTAAGAATTTCATTTTGTTAAATGGCAATTAAACAAAAACAGTGATTTTAAGGTGATATATTCTTGATTTTTCATAGGAAACATTATTACCTTTATTTTTTCCAACAAAAGCAGTGATTTTTAAGTAATTTATTATTCATTTTTCATAGGAAACATTATTACCTTTATTTTTTCCAACAATATTCGTCTAGAAATGAAAGCTTTTAGTTAAAAACTAATAAATACATTCTATTTAATGAATTATCCATTTCAAATATAACATTTTTTAATTATTAAAAGTAAATATTAAGTTAATATGTTAAACTATTAACGAACTTTGAAATATTATTATTTTTATCTCTTTTCTTTACAATGAACCTAGTACGATTAACCCCATAAAAACGCTTTATACCTTTTGAATTAACCGCCTTGAAAGCCAACCAGCGATGTGGCAACCCTCTCTAAGCAACGGTAAATCAGTGCCCGTTACTTTCCATGCACCTGCGCAATGGCCGCCGCTCAGCTGTTTTTTGGCTAAGGACAAAGCGAGACGGGGCTATACAACAACTCCGCGAAGCTCGGCTCTCGCTTGCACTACCAAAAGCTCGACTCTCCGACGGACGCGGCGTAGTAGTAGTGCACTGTTCCAGTGTTAAAACATTAAAAGCTGCGCCTGGAAGCGGGACAACACACAGCTCCCGCAGAAGATACCAACACTAGCTATTGGTATCCGCCAGGCAGAAGTACGAACTCCGCTCGGCCTGGCATAATAATTCTCTCCCAAAGGACTCCTCCACCAACACCAACTAATATACTATATATAGAGGTGGGCGCCCGCACACACAGCGACAGGACACACTATAACGCACGGTTGCGGGTGCAAAAGTCGATTTTTCAGGACAACAAAAAAGCGAGTTAGCTGTGCTTGTGTGTTTGCGATGTGCAAAAGTTTTTAAATGGCCCGGGTCATAAAGGGAGTTTGCCATAGTTGCAATAGCGAGGAGATGTCCTGCCGCTTCTCGGCCAAGGAGCCAAGGAGGCTGCTGCAGCGGTGCTGAGCGAGAAAAGTTTTTGTGCCGCCGCCGCGTCCCAGAGGCCTCCTCCACTAACAACAACACAAAAAACATCCCCCTGCCGCTGCTGTGATTGAGATTGGTGATAATGAGTGTGTCTGAATGCCCCCAACAAGCATCCTTAAAAATCAGTGTCCACAAAATTCAACGATAAGTATTATAACGTCCAACGGGTATTAGTACCTTAAGAGAGAGAGAGAGAGAGTGTCCTAGAGGAGGAGCAAACCAGCCGAGGACCAAGTCTCGCTAGCTACGGATCTGGAGTGTTCAAGGAACCAAGTGACCAAGTAGGCCGCGCTCAATGGCGGCCTGCCGCGGACGGAGGCTGTGCGCCACGCTGTTGGCCTGGCTCACGCTCCTCACGGGTGAGCCTCCCCAGAAATGCGGTGCTTGGTGTTGCGGGAAATCCCTACAGTAATCACATCCCATCTTTCATCCCCCCCTCCCCAGTGTCCCATTCGGTGCGCATCACCAACCTGCGGGTGCCGCACACCTACACTTTGGTGCGTGACCGGGAACCCGATCCCCTGGTCCTGGACTGTGAGGTGGAGATCGGAGCGGGGGAGCAGGGATTCGTCCTGAAGTGGCTGTTCAACAATCACTCCATCTACCAATGGATACCCTCCGTCAAAGGATTCGCCATGGTGAGTCACGAGTCACTTACCACGGTCGCGCAGTGCTGTCAATATGTCCTTTTTACCTGACAGATCTCGACAGATATATAGGTTCCTTAAGGGTTTTAATTTATTTGAAAAGTAAGCGGAATTTTATTTATGTCTTTGTGGTCTTTAATTTATTGTTAAATATTTAATATTTAGAAATATTTTATTACAAACAAAGCCTTAACCCAAATTTACCGTGAAAATTGTTATGAAAGTCAGCATTCTTTATCATTATTCTTCTTTTCTATTTACTTATTTTTATATCATTATTTTATGTTAAATTTAAAGCGAGAGAGTTCCTAAAAGTATTTATAATTCTTATAAGCTTAAATCTTATTGGGATTTTAATTTAATATATTTAAAGTTCAAAGAAGAAAAAAGAATTTGCATAAATCATAATTTGCTAAGAAAAAGGAAGTTACCCTGACTGCTTATCCTTTTTTGCCGCTTCTCTCTTTTGTGGATCTGTCCTGGTGCCTTCTTGATATAGGTCGTTGGCAGCACTGCCCCGAAGGGTCACGAAATTAATTAACATAATACAAACCCCTCCTCCCCCCCCCCCCCCCCCCNCCTCTTCTCTGTCTTATTCTTGCGCTTGCAGGGCTTCATGAAGTCGAAGATAGACACCAAAATATTCGAAATGGAGGGCAGTCCCGGTGTTATATCGATAAAGAATCCCGACTGGAACATGACGGGGGAGTACACGTGTGCGGTGCAGACCTTTCAGACGACGGATAAGCGAAGTGCCCGCTTGCAAATAATCGGTGGGTGTCACGGATCGGCGGTGTACACCTGAAAGATGTGCGGTTCCAGGGTGTGCGCTGTGTGTGTGTGTTTGTGGGGTTGTGTCGGGTTATGAGCAGGTGTGTGTGCGAGGTGCAGGGCGTAAGGTGTAAAGAGTTAGGTGTAGGGTGGCTCTGTCGGGTGACCCGCCCACTCCGACTGGCGTCTTGACTTGTGTGTTTGCATATGGAGGTGTTGTTGGGGGTTTTTGGGGACGGGACTTGATGTGTACACAGAGAGAACAACGTAATGATTTATGTACTTTAAGCCAATTTACAAAAGTCAAGTCAAGCCAGCAGCAGCAGCAGCAGCACCAGCTTAGTGTAGGACATTCTTGGTTCATTCCTGGTTATCCCTCTTCACCACCCCACCACCCCCTTTGAACACATCTTGGCCGTATGCCATGTTACTCCATTTAAGTTTGCCTTCGTCCTTTTTTGCTGGCTCATCTATTTTTGGGGGAAAACTTAATGAGTTACATAGTAATAAACAAGAGTATAAAAAGTTGGGACGTCAGTAATAAATTGAAGTCGCTTCCTCTTAACTTATTTGTGCGTTCTACCAACTCTGATAATTATAGAGCATTTGCTTTTTACTAATAGGAGTGCATTTTTAACGCAGTATTTTTCAAAAGCAGTTTCTTTAATTAAAATGTACATATATTTTGTAATATTAATCCTGGAAGTTGGCTTTTATTTTATTTCCTTGAAGTCTTATTTGAATTTCATTCCTGATAGCCTTCAACGAATCCATTCGGTGTCCTGCTGTAACCGTTTCACGAATATTTTCATACCATTTGCAAGGGTAATGCAAAATATTTGTTTTCCTTTATTTAAACAAACACAACTGTACGTCCATTGTACACTAAGAGAAATCAGTTGAAATGGGGGAACTATTTTGCAAATTAAATTGAAAGTCTAAACATATACAGTGAGAAGATTAAAGTGAGGGTTGTAAGGATATAAAACCTTAATTAAATATTACTTAATATTAATGGTAGTTAAAGTCAAACTGGAGTATATAATTTTATAGAAGAAACTGAAAGTTTTAGCTGCTAGACCCTTATTTTAGGATAACTCCTGGGTTATCTGGTATAGGAAAGGTACTACATTTTCTCACTGTGCAGTCGTTGATTCCCCGTCTGTTTGGCGCACGTGTGATTTCCCTTCATATTTGCATGCGTGTCATGTGGCAGTCTCTGCGGTGGCCGGAACCACCGGCGCTTGTTTGTCCTGTTCGGTGTTTTTCTTTGGAAGACTCCGACTCCTTTATGTTGTTTCTTTTCGTCTCGTTGTTTAGTTTGACACTTGATTAATTCTCACGGCTTTTTTGTTTTTGGCTCCCTGTCTGCATCGACTGCGAATCCCCCCTACCCCCCGTCCCCCAATGGCAGTTCCTGAGTCGGATTTCATGCTGGAGGCGCGGATGGGTGTTGCGCGTACGGACGTGGACATTATGTGTGCGGTCCAGCACGTCTTTCCACAACCTATGCTGTCGGTCATGTAAGCTGAGCACGCCAATTTGACGTTTTATTCCGTTTTTTTTTTTTTGGCTTGGTTGAACCCGGAATCGAATAACCCAGAAATGTACCTTCGTCGCCACACAGGTTTGACACTCACATACTGGAGTCGGTGCTGACGCAGTTGGACCAGGACCCCAGTGGCCTCTATAGCATGACCGTACGCACGCGCATTCCTAGAGATCAACTCGAATCCCCCACCCCGATCACCTGTGCGTTCATCTTGATTGGCACCAACTATACCAAACGTAGAGAGACTATTTTTTATGGTAAGTACAGGTAAGCAGAGGGGAAAGAGAATACCTGAATATCATATTTTTTTCATACGAAACCTTGCAACATTTTTACAACAATAATTTGGGTGCCTAAAAGTAGGCAATGCCTTTTGCATTCCACACAAAAGGAGTGAAACTCATCCCAAGAATTATTTTTTCTATTTCTTTGCTTATCTTAAAATGTTTTAAAAAGATATTTTTAAATATTTTCCCCAATAATTCCAAGTAATCTCCCTTATCCTTCCAGATAAGGCCTCAACTATACAACGCAAGTGGACAACGGTCGCCGTAGTAATGTCCATCGCATCCTTAGCTCTAAGCAGTTAGTTTGGTAGTGTCCTTCGATGTAGGCTATATATTTGTTTTTATATATTTTGATGACTAGAATATATATATATATATTAAATGATATTTCATTTTTAAATAGACTTTTAACGGATAAACGTAATTTTTTGCGGTATTTTTAAAAAAAGCGCTTATTTTGTACATGCATGTAATGTCTAAGGGAAACGAAACACAAATAAACACAAGAAGAAAAAAACACCACAAACCAAAAAGAAACCAAAACTCAAAATGCGTAAGCGAACAAAACAAACCCATTAGAAACAAGATCGAAAAGACACTCGTAACAAGAAAATATTGTATTCATATACATACACATATTTACCACATAAATAAATCGATATATATATATATATATATGATAGTTATATATGATGTATAGATCTAATTGAGATACAGAAACGCTAATAAAACAAAAAAAACAGGAAACGAACAAGTAAAAGTGCATTAAACCGAACGCTTTCGTCGTGGCTTTTCACTGCCAAAAAAATTAAAACACGTTTTTTATTTCAAAGTTTGGAGATAAAGATAAGTAAATAGAAAATTAAAGTGATATATTTTAGGTATAAATTACATTAAATAATATTATTAAATACTTTCTAAAAAGGGAAAATTAAGTTCTGTAATTTCCTTTATTTTTCCCGCCCAATTTCGATAACAAAAATAATTCAAATTTGAATCCCTGCTCGATTGCAACCCTGCTTGTGTGCAGCCCTGCGCGCCTTCCTGCGCGCACACCCTTCCAGTCACCTTCCAGGCGCTTCCCGTGAGCCTATGAGTATGCAGTGAAAATGACAGCAGTGGCAGAGGAGCCATCAACATCACCGTTAGACAGGCAAAAACGTTGACGCCAGCGCCAGACAAGAGAGCCAAGGTTCCTGCCCCCACACAGTTAACCCCTTCGATTGGATAATCCCAGCAGATCAGCGAAAAACGGCTACCCAGAGCTCCGATTTGCAACCAGACGACCAGCAGCATGTCCTAGTGAAGTCCTAGGCGAGGAGCCGAGGGGAGCGGAGCACGCAGCGAGCGAGCGAGAGGGGGAGACAGAGAGAGAGAGAGAGAGAGCGAGAGCGCGAGGGACACTTGGAGGAGCACACAATGGCCTCCGGCGATGGCGACACCATCAACACCATCGACATGGACAGCTCCTCCACGTCGCAGGCCAAGCAGGCGGATCCCAGCAATGGTAACTATCGTCCGTCCAGCGTCACCTCGTTTTCTCCGTCGCGTCGAAAGCGAGAAAAAAAATCAATGACAGGCGAATGGAAGTGCGCCCCTGGCGCATGTGTCTCGCGTGGCCTGGCTGAAGGGATGGATGGGAAGCAAGGGGGCAAGAAGACGAAGAAGAAGCAGCACGACGCACCCCCGCATGCCCACCTACGCCGTCGCCCCTGCCCCTGCCCCCCTCGCACGTTTCCAACCCCGCATCAACCACCACCACCTGACAGACGACGACGACGACGGACTTCCATCGGTTCATATTTATATTCTTGGATTGATAACAAAAGAAAGTTACAAGGTTGCGGCGGGGCTGGAGCGCATAGTGGGAGCAGGAGCAGGAGCAGGAGCAGGCGTACAGGAACAGGTGGAGGCGGAGGGGGCCGCCTGGCCAGCCAAGTTCAAGTCGCGGTGATTGACCAGGCGACTGCGTCATGGCCTGAATTAAACATGATGATGCCTAATAATAAGCTCTCTGTCCGTTCGTTCGTTCTCCTTTTTTAGCCTCCAACGACCATGTGGGCAACAACTCATCGCCCGAGGTAAGTACATCCGGGCAGCGGGCACTCGGGGCCAATTAAGTCGCCTCTAATCCCGGTTCACTTACTCTCTCCACCAGCTGGGCAGTCGGCCGTTACGTGCGGGCAACAACAAGTCGGACAAGGAGCGGAAGATTGGCCACCGGCGTGTCGGCGAGGGCGGCGAGATTACGTACAAGAAGATACAGACGTCGCAGATCATGGGCTCCATTCAGTTGGGCATTCAGCATACTGTAAGGATTAAATAATAAAAATATAAATTTAGATTATAAACTATTTAAAAATGTGCCTAAAAGAAGGCTTCAAAAGAGGGCTCGCTCCTTTGACATCATTGCATACTTTTGGGTGCCTTTTTAATTGATTTTAATTCCATAATTAGTAAAAATATTAACTTAATGTTGGATTTTAGACATGAAAACATGATTTAATGCTAGGAAAAACATATATTTTCTCCTAGGGGTTCAAGGAACACCCAGGAATTTCTATTTTTATTAAAACTATCTACCTTTACCCTGATAATCGCTTCACTATCTCCTCTCACAGGTCGGCAGTCTTGCCTCAAAGCCCAAACGGGATCTACTTATGATGGACTTCTGGGAGATCGAGAGCATCACCTTTCCACCAGAGGGATCTAGCCTTACACCTGCCCACCACTACAGCGAGTTCAGATACAAGATCTACGCGCCCATCGCTTTCCGCTACTTTCGTGATCTGTTTGGCATCCAACCAGATGATTTTATGGTAAGTCATCAGCATCATCTTTTTTGACAAACCAAGATACTTAAACCATTACCCCCACAGATGTCCATGTGCACGTCCCCTTTGAGGGAACTGTCCAATCCTGGTGCTTCCGGTTCAATATTCTACCTGACGGACGACGACGAGTTCATCATCAAGACGGTGCAACACAAGGAGGGTGAATTCTTACAGAAACTACTGCCTGGGTGGGTTTTCTCCGCCTTCAATCCTATGGATATATCCCTCTAAAATGTATCTCTCTTGCAGTTACTATATGAATCTTAATCAAAATCCGCGCACGCTATTGCCAAAGTTCTTCGGATTGTACTGCCTGCAGACGAGCAATGCCAAAAATATTCGCCTGGTGGTCATGAACAATCTGCTGCCCTCGTCCGTGAAGATGCATCTGAAGTACGACCTCAAGGGGTCCACCTTCAAGCGCAAGGCCAACAAGGCGGAGCGGGCCAAGAAGTCGCCCACGTACAAGGACCTCGACTTTATGGAGCAGCATCCCAACGGGATATTCCTGGAGGCCGAGACGTACTCGGCGCTGATCAAGACGATTCAGCGCGACTGCACGGTACTGGAGTCCTTCAAGATCATGGACTATTCGTTGCTCCTGGGTGTTCACAATCTGGACATAGCGCTGAAGGAGAAACAGAGTGAGCACAGGAAACCGATGAGGGCGCCGCTGGCCGAGGATTCTGATGTGGATGTGGACGAACCGCTGGACGGGTTGGAGGGCGATGGCAAGGATCGTGACACGGCCACCGGCATCAGTAGGAATAAGTGGGTATCTCTGGGCATTGGGGGGTGGCCATGGAATCGATCCGAAGAGCTAATCCAGTGTGGCTTACAGGTCCGTCAATCGCCAGCGACTGGTGGCCCATTCCACGGCCATGGAGAGCATTCAGGCGGAGAGTGAGCCCATCGATGATGAGGAGGATGTGCCGTGAGTATAAGTCTGTATATTATCCTGATCTTTGATTGAATGATTGCCCTTCTTTCCAGACCTGGCGGCATTCCAGCGCGCAGTGAGAAGGGCGAACGCCTGCTCCTGTACATCGGCATCATCGACATTCTGCAATCCTACAGGCTGAAAAAGAAGCTGGAGCACACATTCAAAAGCATTATACACGATGGGGTGAGCTATGATGCCGGCACAGGGAACAGCAAGCACTTGGTTATCCTTAAAGGAGAAACCCTTTATGATGTATCTCTATCTCTTCTTGTTTGATCCCTTTTAGGAAACCGTTTCGGTGTGCCGTCCCTCGTTCTATGCTCAAAGATTCCAAAACTTTATGGCCAAGACCGTGTTCCGCAAGATACCCTCCCGTAAGTGGGCCATGGGCGTGGAAGTCGGGCTAAGTACTTGTACTGTAAGGCATTTTTGTGTGCAGTTGGCCGAGTTATGCAAGCACTCCTCCATTTTCCAGTTTCCAGTTTTTTTCGTTTTGAGTTCTCCGTTCCAGTTGCAGACTTTTTTGAGTAGAAACCACACACACACTCACACACCACAGCAAACACCATTAGACACATACCCACACACTCGTAGCTTGCTAATTTTGGTTGATCTTGTGAGATCGGTGGCAGCAAAAATGCAATATGGTATACACTTGGCCTGAGTAGAGACGCCGCCGCCAACGCCGCCGGCGTTGTGAAGCATCTGAAACAACATTGAATCAATATCGAATCAATACCGAATCAATATCAATATCCAACAACCGCTCTGTTCTCTGCTTTCTCTCTGAACCATGTCTCGAATGCATTCACACTCACTCTTACGTACGCATATAGTGGATCTCCCCGAGATCAAGGGGAATCACAGAAAATTTCGTACCTTGGTAACCAGCTATATAGGTAAAGAAACTAATGATCGATGGTCTATCTCTCTCTCTATCTCTATATATCTCTTTATCTCTGATTTTGATTATCTCTCACTTGAGTTTCACTTGATACACCTATTTTTTAACGATTTTGAATAACAATTTTATTATAATTACAATATTCACACCCCTTGGTTTCTATATATGATTTCGAAATGGACGCCAAAGCATGTCTCTCTATATCACGTTAGTTGAAACCACCATTCCCTGGCATCCTTGGCATCCCGGCAGCCGTATTGCTCTCTGGCTTTGCGTAGTTGCTTCGGAAGTGCTATGCTTTTTGAACCGATATATATATTATTATAACAGGTTTAATAAGTAATCCTTGATTTTAAATACATTTTGCAGCGCTTAAGCATTCGCCCTCGAAGAGAAAAAGCCTGTCAAAGGCCATACAGCGCTCCATTGACAGCGATAGCGAGGCGGTCACGAGGCGTAAGTGGAGCAACCTAGAAGATAAATCCTTTGAAGATCTGAAAAAACCTTAGTTCCACCAAAGACAATACAAAGAATAAGATGCGTAACGCCTCTAAGCTGGATCTTCTTTATATTGTCTTTGATTCCACATGTCCTAAGAGTCCTTTAAGTCTCGAACCCTCTATTTACACCTAATCTAATCCCTTTATCCTACTCCCCCCCAGCAGTTCACACCTCGCACTCGCACAGCAGTGGCAAAATCCATCAGCCAGCCAAGCCGCCCACCACAGAGCCCACGCCAGCGGGAGCGGCAGGTATAGGAGGAGGAGGAGGCGGAGGCGGTGCATCCGCTGCTGGCTCTGCTAGCGGCAGTGCCGCCAACGCGGAACGGGCTCCGCCGCCCGTCAAGCAGCGTACTCCGGCGGCCAGCAATCTGAAGGCTAGGGTGCCACCGCCAGTGCCACCGCGTGGCTCACCGCGACGCAAGGATGCCCAGGATCGTTCGACGCCAGGTACACAACAACAACAACAACCGCACACTCCTAATCCCTCCCCGGCACCAGCACACTTCCATACCCTTCAGGTGCCCAAGCACGAGGGCATGCCGCGTTTCGGGGATCGTCGTTCGCCCAGCAATGTCCAGGATTGGCTGGAACTGCATGACCTATTTGATGCTCCTGCTAGCATGGAGCCCAGTGCTCCACCGGCTCCCTTGCCAGATCCAACGGTGGCTCTGCTTCGCAGCTCCTCGCTGCGGCGACGAGAATCCCTGCACTCCGCTTACTCCACGGCTCGATCGGAGAGCAGCTTCCGACGCCAGCAACCGCGGCTGCTCAACCACGTGGACATATTCCACCGGCAGAACAGCTTCGTGGCGCGCAGCGAACGTTCTTCCGTGGGCTCCATAGTCCGGAGCTTTCCACCCATTCGAGCGGAGAGCTATCGCACCGGGCGCTCTCGCTCCTCGGGCAGCATTCCCAGCCAGCGTTCGCCCAGGCGTGGTGTACAGGAAAAGCTGAAGCGGCAGCAAAAGAGGAATCGCTACCTGCACTACGCGGATTTGGCGCTGGGTGGCGATGACTGCCAGAATCAGCAGGAAGAGGACAATCTGCTGCAGTCGGTTAGTGCCTTTCTAGAGGTGAAGCGGGAGCTGGAGGCGACACATCGCCCCAAGAGGCCTCTGCCCAAGCTAATGGATCCGCCGCCGGCCGAAACGCTGCCCAGGAAACCGCCGCCACAGCAGCAGGCCAGGCGGGGAAAAAGACGGGCGCCCAAGGCAGCGCCATCCACGATACCCGAAAGCGAGGGATCGACGGGACAGGGACAGGGACTGAGACGGGAGTAGCAACCCGCTTGCATCTAGCTTAGCCCTAACACACACCCCCTAATCCCCTAATCCCTGATCTTAATACTAGGTTCTTCTGCCACTCATTCCGCTGCATGTTCTGCTCTGCTCATTGTATCGCTAGGCACAACGCCATCATGCAGCTCGACTCCTCCCCCCGCCTTTGACGACATCTCCGAGGACAGCTCGAACAAGAACAGCACCAGCACCTCGTCGATGGGTCGTCGGTCCCACCACCATCATCACCACCATCACCAGCAATCGTCGCAATCGCAGCAACAGCAGTCGTCGTATTACCTGGACCGCAAGATGAACATTGGACCCGCCTATCGAGGCTCCTACAAGGAGGATATCGTCAGGTGAGAGTCCTCTAAAATAATCCTTTAGAATCACAATTAAATACTCTTCTTGGCAGCGTCTCGGAGGTTCATCTGGACACACTGCTGGCGGTGGACACATCATCGAGCAGCCAGTATGGCTCCCGCGGCGGCTTGGCCTGGACACCGCCCGCTTCAGGTGAGGGCTCCACTCCCACATGGACAGAGGGCACACCCAGTTTTACGGACTCCAGTTCGAGTGGTGATCTCGGTAATTGGCACTTGAGATTTGCTTTGAAATCGCTTTTTGTGTTTCTATATCTATCTGTATATGTGTATTCGTTCACGCTTGCAATCGTAGACAACTTCTCGCCCATAAACTCATCTAAAATCGATCGACACAAGCCGACGGTGGAAGATGCCATCAACTCTCTGTCCGCGGGAATGGTAAATATCGGAGGTGGCCAGCTCTAGATACGATCCAACACCACAGCACACTCCACCACTCCACCAATCCAGAGAAACCCGATCCGCAAAGACACACGTACATACATTACCCTGTAGTGGCACACACACGCGCTCATCCGAAACATGCGTAACATCATCATTACCTTTATATAGACTCTTTTTCCAAATTGCATAACATCTTCCGTTCTCTTGGGTGTACTCCACTCCCACATGGTCACCCGCCGCCCACCTTTGCATCCCTCACTGATCCATTGTTACCTCTTCTATGGCATTCTTATAGATCAACTAACATAGCATGTGATGTGATGACAGGACACACAAGACACACCAATCCAGATTCATCGCGGGGCTGTAAAATGCCTCCAACTCTCGTACATACCGACAATGCTTGCGTGTTCAGGCGCACTTGTATAGCTAGGATATAATCAAAAAGGCGCCCCCACGTAGAACAGAGTATCCTGTATCCTGATACCCCCACGCCCACGTCCACGTCCACGACCACACCCACACCTGCCCATCCCTTCCAGCGGACACCGGGTGAAAAACAATCCAACCAAAGTCAGAGCTCGCGATATTATACACAAGCATATATACTCCCCCCCATATACAGAGAACTCAAAAAGCATTAAGAATACAATAAATGGCAAATCAAATACGAGTAAAGTGCGCAGGATGGCATCCAGTTGGAGATCCGAGAGCCGAGATCCGCTATCCGATATCCGATATCCGTAATCCCGTTCCCCTACTATATATACGTTTAGTGTGTACACGGTGTAAAGAGTTCGTTATGCGTTCAGATCAGATTATATATATGGAAATATCCAAAGACGCTTTAGTTACTAAGATGTCTCACGCCATACGCATTTTTCGTGTTGTACTCAGCGCTGAGTACACGTACTCTCACGCATTCTATTTTTAGATTTTAACGCTCTCAACTTTGTGAGAACGGAGAGACAGAAACAAAAAAATTGCTGGCACTTCAAATGTATGTTCGTTACTCATCTTAGTAATTCAAGCGTCTTTGGAAATATATATATTATGGAAATATACATTACACTGAAAATTAATAAACGTTTTTGCGATACTTTCGATCTCCGATATATCCACATAAGAAGTACGTATTATGTATACCTATGTATAATCAGCAATCGCGATAATTACAATATTGTTGTAAAATATTTCAATTTACAAAGAGCCAGGCGACGACAAGAAACCAAACAAACAAACAAACCAAGAGCAAAATTATATACATATTATATATTCATCTGTATTTATTAACGATAAATGTAACGCGCTTAGGTTAACTCCACACACAAAAAAAAAACAGAACTACAGAACCGAACACTGGACCGAAACGGGACGCACTTGATGAGATATTACTTAAACCAACGGACGGACCCGGACACTCGACTATGTACTTTCGACGCATACAAGATGAAAGAATTGATTATTTATTAATTAGTTGAATGTTATTTAACTTATATGCATTATTCTAACGATTACTGAAAATCCAATTGTAATTACAATAAATTAAATTGCAAGGTTGAATTTTTCGGCGTGTTCTCTCTCTCTTTCCTCGAATGCGATTTTGCTAGACTAAAACAGAAGTACGTTTAAAAAGCGGGCGACTAGTACAGCTTTTGCAGGTCAATCAGCGACTTGTTCAGGAAGTCATTGGTCCAATCATTCTCGGGATTATCCAAATGGTTATCGAAATCCACCACATCGCGCATGGCTCCGCGCTTCAGCAGCAGAGATACGCCCTCTAGGGTCTGTGAGGACTGCGACAGTGTAAACTTGGCCTTTGTCCAGCGGGCGCCGGACTCTCCAGCACAGCTGTACACCTGGATGGCAGCTCGGTCGTGCTGCAGGGTCATCAGCTTGTTGTCCACCACCACAAAGCATGCGTTCTTGTTGTTTTCCTGGATTTTATCCGCTATCTTGGCCGCCGGTGTCTTGTCTACCTGATTGTCGTAGAAGTTCTCGGGCGCAGCATAGTAGCCGGAGATCACCAGGCCCTCGCGCTCGGCGTAGGCATCGATCTGGAAGGGAAAGGGTGTATAATGTTATATTATTTAATGGTAAACATTTCACTCTTCATTGCAGTATTAGATGGAATTGTTGTTGAGAACATTGAGGTTTTTTTTGTATACTAATTCTAGTGCACAATCTGTTTCTATTATTTACCTACATACGTGGGGTACAAAGTTCCAAAATTATGTAGATCAATTATAGAACTCTAGTAAACTTTATATGTGCGGGATAGAGATCATACCAAGAATAAGTCTGGAAAGACCTTTTTTCATAGACCTTATTTAATAATACTTTTATGTTACTTTTCCTACATAAATACGCGGGAAGAATCATATTTTAAATGAGTTTCTTAAAGTATCTTTAACTTTATTAAAAAATAGGTTTATATATGTGATTTTACGGTCTTTCTTTTTCCTTCTTCCTTTTTATTCTTCGCAAATCATGTCAAAGAATTTTTAAAATGTACCTAATCTAATTGGAAAAAATAGGGAAATAGGAACAATTCTTAAATGGGAAAGGTACAACCCACTTAACTTTTAATACAAATAATGAATTATACATGGTTTTAGTTAAGTTCCGGCTTTAATTATACCTCAAAAGCATTATTTCTTTACTTTATTTCAAGGGAAATTGTACAAAATCCGTAATTCCCTTTTATATTTGGAGTTCGTACCCACATAAAAATGGTAATTTATAGTAAGCAGCCAGGGCAGTGAGTAGTGGAACCTGCAAACCCAGCTAAGTACACATAAAACTAGGCAATGTCCGCATTAAAGCTCCACACATGTTCCCGAGAGCGACCGGCAATTGATAATTACCTGCGTCAGGGCAACCTCCGCCATGGGGGTGACATGCAAACACTGATGGAACAGGGGAATCGCATCCACGATGACCACCGTAGAACCCTTTGTGGGCTTCTCCGACAGCAGCAGTCCGTTGACCGCCAGATGCGGATACTTGGCCGCGTGGAATATAAGCTTGGTGTAGGCCCGGTCCGAGATCTTGTAATCGCACATTTTCTTTGATTATTTTCTCAATTTACTTGGTAAAAAAAACATGAATTGGAAATTAGTGCTGGATCTGGTCAACTCACGATACTATCGATATATCGATATATTGCATGTAGGTCGTTGGTTTTTGATAGCAATAGTAGCCAGATTTAGCTATATTTTTATTTTTTAGAGCTAAGCCCATGTGATTATAAGTATTCTTATATATTTTAATTAACGGACTTATTTATTTAAATAAAATGGGAAATATTGAATAAAATTAACCCTTATGATGAATTTAATAAAAATATTCATATTATAAGTAGATTTTTTGTATATATTGAGTTAATGTACTTTATTAAAAACGTATATACATATTTGAAAGCAACAAATTAAATTTAAGTTTTTTAATAGTTTTCAAATCTTTCAAGAACAACTCCGTGGCGTTTGGCCACACTAGCCTCTCAAATGCCGCGAAATTCGTGTAAGATTTGACTTCAATTTGATTTATTTACTCCAAAACTAATATTTAATACTACGTGGATGATGGAAAACATAACTAAATATGTGTAACATTTTATTTCTTAACTGTCCGTCTGCGTCCCGCTCTTGCTTGGCTTTCTGTTTTTCTCGATTTGTTTATATTGTAACTAAAAAATATTTAGCAGTTCAGCTGAATGTCCGATGGAAGGCCACCCCTGGTCCTCCCTCTGGATGCTTTGACCCTGCAATCCACACACCACCGAATGGGGGAAACTACGTCTGGTTGTCATTCAGTATTGCCTTGATGTCGTCGGCATCCAGGGTCTCGTACTTGAGCAGCGCCTCCGCCAGCGCCTTGTGCTCCTTGGTGTGTTTCCGCAGAATGGCCTTCGCCCGCTCATAGCTGTCGCTGAGGATGCGCTTAATCTCCGCGTCCACGGCCTCAATGGTATTGGGTCCGAGGGTGTCGCCAGTGCCCAATCCCTTGGACGCCTCAATGGTGCGCAGACCCACCTTGTCCGACATGCCCCAGTCCCTGACCATGTGCGTGGCAATCGAGGTGGCCTGCTTGAGATCACTGCTGGCTCCCGACGTGATCTTGTCAGCCCCAAAGACGAGCTCCTCGGCGGCACGGCCGCCCATCATTGTATCCATCATGGCCAGCAGCTGCTGCTTTGTGACATGGTAGCGCTCCTTCTCCGGTATGTAGGCGGTGTGGCCCAAGGAGGGTCCGCGCGGCATAATGGTCACCTTGTGCAGCGGATGCGACTCCTTGGTGTAGAAGGCCACGATGGCATGGCCGCCCTCGTGGTAAGCGGTAATGGTGTTGGCCTCCTCGTCGGGCAGGCGAGCCTTGCGCTCGGGCCCCATAAGTACCTTGTCGCGAGCCGTCTCCAAGTGCTTCATGTTCACCGTCTCGGCTCCATCGATGGCGGCTCTGCGAGGCATAGAAAATCCGAATTTTAAACTATTTTGATGTAAAAGAAATGCACCTCCTCACCTTAAGGCCGCCTGGTTAATCATATTCTCCAGATCCGCTCCTGTAAACCCGGAAGTGCCACGCGCCAGCATGTCCAAATCGATTTCGTCATGCAGAATCTTAGTGAGGTAGAGACCCAGGATCTCCTTGCGTCCAGTGAAGTCAGGCGTGGACACCATTACTTCCACATCAAAGCGTCCCGGACGCAGCAGAGCCTGATCCAAGTCATCGCGACGATTGGTGGCGCCCAGGACAATAACGCCAGCGTTCTGATGAAAGCCATCCATCTCGGAGAGCAGCTGATTAATGGTCTGATTTGCATACGGATGCAGCACGGAATTGGTACGCTTGGCGCCCACCGAATCGATTTCGTCGATGAAGATCACGCACGGGGCACGGGCCTTGGCTGCCTCTTTAATAAATATTACAAAAGAGAGTTCAGTTAGGGTCTCCTGGTCAGGATGATTCACTTACTGAACAAGTCACGCACTCGCCTGGCACCCTGGCCAACCAGAACCTCATCGAACTCGGGTCCAGCGGCATGGAAGAAAGGAACTTTGGCTTCACCGGCCACGGCACGGGCCAGCAGGGTCTTGCCAGTGCCCGGCGGGCCGACCAAGAGCACGCCCTTTGGAAGCTTGCCACCCAAATTGGAGAACTTCTCCGGGTTCTTAAGGAACTCGACCACCTCCTTCAGCTCCTGCTTGGCTTCGTCGCAGCCCTTGACATCATCGAATGTGACATTGATCTCCTCGGGATCCACCTCAACCTGATTGCCCAGCTGGATGCTGCTGGAAGATAGCAAAATTAGACCTGCAGCGGAGGAGGAACAGAGGGGGAGGCTCACCGAAAAACAGAACCATTGGAGGTGGTGAAGAAGCTCAGGAATATGCCCAGGAAAACGACGATTACGACGAGAGTCTGGGAAATTAGATGTGAGAATTACAGGGAATCCTAGTATCTTTGAATAGGAGATACTTTACCTTTAGATACTTCATTGTCTTTCCAGATTTGGGAGAATCTTCAGCGTTGGCTGCTGCCAAGTAGCCCTCGGCAAAGGCAATCTTAAGGTTCTCCTGCAACGCAAACAATAGGTTAGTATAGGTAACACGAAGGGTTCAAACATCAATCCTACCGCATTCTGAGTGCCACCATGATCATCGGCGGACTTGGCCAACAGCCGTCGCAGCTTCTCGGCCTGGAAGTGTGTCTCTCCGTCAATTCGTTGCGGAGCATTGGACAGGGCGTTCTTTAGCCTGGAGGTCATTGTGGGATTGCGCTTCTGTTCCGCCTCAATGGATCGATCCGTCTTGAAGCCACGCATTTGTTTCCTGGGGAAAGAGGAGCATAATTTAAGCGGGGAGAACTCATTGATTCGTTCCGCAGACTCACAGCTGTTGATGGGTGAAGAGCGGACGAAGAAGACCTGACGATATGGTTGGAAACACCTTGCTGAAATTGAAGACACAGATAAGAAAGGAATCTCCTAAAGATCTTCAAGATATGCTGCACTTACACATGGGCCCCCGTGGGCTGGGCACCAGCTGCTGCCGCTCCTCCGGTTAGCGAAACTTCAAACTGATAATTTTGTAGCTGGGCACGGCCGATTTGTGTGAGGGGCTCCTCCAGCGTGACGCGGACGTCGCGCATGGCGGGCAGCAGGCTGGTCACCTTGGCCAGCGTCTCGTTCACCAGCTCCCGGTCGAGAATGCCATTCAGCCGTGCCGCCCTCTCCACCATTCCCTTCAAGCTGGCGCCCGACTGGGTGAGCAGGTTACGCAGGTCCAGCACGAGGTCATGACTTCGACCAGTCGTCGTCGACGGCGTGGTGGCCCTGGCAGACTTGGAAAAGCGCACCGCACTCGCGCTTCCCTGCAGCTTGGTGCGCTTGACGGTGTAGTAGTGCGGCTTTCTGCTGAAGTTGCCTAGGTACAGGTAGGGCTGTCATCATAGACATCCCAAATCCCAAACAGGCGGCGGCGGGTGACGAGAGTGAGATAGAAAGATACAGAGAGAGCGGGAGAGACACGTCAGGCGGTGGGCGGAATGAAGGGCGACCGGCGGTCGGACTTACCACAGAGTGTGTGGTGGTGGAGAACATTTCCAAAAATACAAAACTCTAATTAATTACAACAACAGGCTCAGGATCGGGGCCAGCAGACGACACAGCTGTAACTTTACTTGACAGCGAAAATGTCATAATCTCGTCGCGTCGTGCGTGTTGCATCCCTGGTGTTGCTGGTGGTGCGTGTCCTCCGCCCTCGCACGCTCAACGGTATCGATTGGCGCGGTTCTTAACGAGGACGCTACGGCGAATTTTGGCTAGTTTCTCTATCTGGAGAGTATTGATCGGTGACAGGTGGATGTTAGTGCGCTTCGTCAATTATTAAGTTGGTGCTTTCTTTGATTTTCTGACGGATTCTGTTATATATTCTGTTCTAGCTGCAAATCTGCCGATAACAGCATCAATATTACCGATAGTTTTTTTTGTGTGTGTGTGTGTGATACTAACGGTCTTTGCCATGGAGAAATCTTCTAAGCACTTTCATAAATTTATCACATAAACCATCCATGAAAGGAATCAGTACTGTAAAATTTAAGCAGATATGTGTCAGCCTTAATCCGCATTATGCGGGCAAAGTTAAGAATCAAGAGTTAAAAGCAAACATTTTGTTAATTTTATTAATAGCAATATTATGCCGGCCTACTTTGTTTACAAAAATAAGGTGTTAAATTATGTTTATATGTTCAATTACTTTTTCATTTATAAATATATTTTACGCGATAGTTAGCTACTGAAAATATCGATATTTGGTGTCATCCCTAACTAGTGGGCCTTTGCCGGTACTTGGACTATTATTATATATTTCACATATCTCGCTATAAATTGAGTCAGCATGGACTCGCCGCTGAACGATGGATCCCGCCAGGCTCCACAACACACCCCCCATCCGCTGGTGAGTACGGCGGAGCCACAGATTCCCAACTTCTGCTATAAATTCCCCTTTTTTCAGGCGGACTACCAGTTCTCCGCGGAGGAGGTGAAGGCGTTACGTGAGTGCAATACGGAGTCGTTCTTCCAGCGGAGTCTGCCTTTTGGCACTGGCCTCGGCCTCCTGGCCTACTTTGGCGTGAAGAACGGCTATCTGCAGGGAAATGGCAAATATGGCGCCGTGCCCAAGGTCGTGATGGGCGTCATCCTAGGCTACTTTGTGGGCAAGTTCAGCTACCAGCAGAAGTGTGCCGAGAAGATCATGCGCCTGCCCAACTCCCAGTTGGGTGAGATGCTGCGGCAGCGAAGGCAGGGCGGCGGCGTCATAAGCACCATTACTCCGGACGAGAATCTGGGCAGGGCCTTCACCCTGGCCCCCTTCACGCCCAGCTCGGCGGATGTGTACAGCGATGAGGCGTATCAGCCGGGACGTAGCACTGCGCTCAACCTGGACACAGAGTCGCGGCCCACAATGTCCGGCCTGGACGACATCTACCGGCCCACACTGGACTGTAAGCGCATTCACTTAGTTGGTTGGTTGCATCAGTTGCCTGATATTCTCCTCTCCAATAGCTGCCGCCATGCTGGACACTGAGCTGCCATTGGAAGCAGCCAAGCCGGGTCAGTCGTACGAAGACTTGCGTCGGAGAAACCGGGAGGATTACTCAAAGCACCAGCAAAGTCCCTACTCGAAGCCATACGAGCCACCAGCTCCCGTTCAGCAGCGACCTGTGCAGGCTGTGCCCCTGGATCCCGCTGCCGCTGGCAAGAGGAACAAATACGGCGACTCCTGGACAGACTGAGTTCTCCATATTAGGCATTTGTTATATTGTTGGACATAAAAAAAGGCGTACAGAAGGGATCTATTTACATTTCTAAAGCTTGCCGCTTGGAATTACTTTCGGGCCTCCGCGTAGTTATCTTTGTACCACTGCACCGACGCCTTGATGGCAGTTTCAAAGTCCGTAAACTGGTAGCTGGGCAGAAGAGTGCGAAGCTTGGCATTGGACGCGGTCTTCTTGTGCTGGCCATCCGCCTTGGTCGTATCACAGACAAGTTTACCCTGGGTAACGAAGAGGAGTTATGAGATGAATCCTATGAGAACAAAGCTCCTTCCTTACCTTAAAGTTAAATGCATTGGCGATGGCGTTGGCCACCTCAAAGATGGTCACCTCCTGGCACTCGTCCACACTGAGGATAATGGGCTCCACGCTGTCGTAGCTCCTTAGCACCCAAATCAACAGCTCGGCCAGGTCCAGCGAGTAGATGAACTGCCGCAATGGCTTGCCGCTGCCGAATACCGTGAATACCCTATCGGACTCGGGCACCTCGGAGTTCTCGGTGATGAGCTGGTGCATGCGGTTGATCATGCCCGGAATCACATGGCTTACCTCGGGCTTGTAGTTGTCGTGCGGCCCGAAGATGTTGCAGGGGATCACAGAGGTGTACAGCCGTCCATATTTGTCGTTGTAGGCGTGGTTCTGCACGTCTATCAGCCGCTTGGCATAGGAGTAGCCGTAGTTGGAGGGGTGCGGTGGCCCGTTGTGCACCATTGTCTCGTCTATGGGGTAGGTAGTTTTGTCCGGAAATATGCAGGTGGACAGGCAGGAGACCACCTTGATGCAGCCCTGCTCGTGGGCCGTTTGCAGGACATTATCGTTAATCAGCAGATTGTTGCGCTGAAAGGGAGTAATATTTGGATTGGGTTCTACTTTTTGTGAGTAATTCATGCAGCTTACCAAGAAGTCCAGGTTGTTGTTCATGTTATGGAACAGACCTCCGACCATGGCAGCCAGGTGGATCACATGCGTGGGCTTCTTTCGAGCGAAGAGTGCCTGCGTGGCTGCTAGATTTCTGTGGAAACATTTGTTTATTGTACTATTTCAGTCAGTGGCTGCGAGTTACTCACGTTAAATCGGCCTCCTTGGAGCCAGCAAAGTACCATTCCTCATCCTGGTGACCCTTTTCCTTGATGACCGACTGCAGGGCTTTGCCCACAAGACCGGTGCCACCTGTCACTAGCACTTTCATCATTTTTAACTGAAAAACTTATGGTAACTACTACAAGTAGTTTCTTGTTAGTTGCTCAGCGGCCAGTGTGACCAGTTGTCGCGAAGGCCGGCTGTCATTAGTGCTGGTCCCTTGGCGTTTGTTTTTGCCGAATCTTGATATATAGCTAAAATAGCCAAAAACACAAGAATCCTAAAAATGTATTTGTTAATGCATTTATATTAATTACTTAAATAAACTTACTTATGTATATGAAATTATTTTACCATTGACGCCTTTTTTTGTGCAAAAACATTTCCTGAAGTTCGCCTAATTTTTTTAGCTACTTTTATCAATGATAACGATAACGATAAGTTCCTTGAGATTATGATTCTGAAAAACAGCTGGTAACACTGCTCCTCGCCGGCCTCTGCAGACGCGATTTTGTTTATAAGCTGCCAGAAATGCAAAAAACCGTCTAAATGGATATGGAAACACAAGTTATTGACGCCGTCAATGAGTTTTTGGTAATACCAAAGGCCTGGAGATGGGAGAAACAACCATATTACCGTTCTCTCCGCTTTACTCTTTGCAGAAGGTGGACTCCATTGACGAGGCGTTCGTGAGCGTCATTGTTTTCAAGCCAAATGGCGAGCAGGAGCGGGCCACCAACTTTGCCAATGACTTGGGTACGTAACCGATCTCTCTTCCGTTCTGGCGGTACTAAAATCAAGGATCTCCCTTTAAGTCACGGCCTTTGGGAATGTGCCCCAGGAAAACCGGGACCAGGTACTGCGGCTGTACCTGCTGCGGGCCGCCGGCGCCTCCGGCTACCACATGAAGGTGCTGATGGCGGCGCTGGTTAAACTGGTGGACTCACATGTTATATCCGCAAGGATGCTGTGTCACAAGGTGCTGTTCTGCGAGAAACTGGACTTCGAGCACAAGATCTTCTGGATCGAGAGCTTCCGGCTGATCAAGCGTGTGATCATGCAGGTGGACTACAAGGGAGTGCGCGAGATCATGAAGGTGTGCCGCGACAAGGCGCAGTGGTTCCCGCTCAACGTCAACGTCACCTACATGCCCCAGCTGCTGGCCGTGGAGGAGATCCTGCGCTTCATCTTCGACCGCAACAACTGCCTGCTGCCCGCCTATTTCATAGCTAACGAGATCATGCGTCCGTTTCCCTACCATTGGAAGCTCAATCGGCTGATGACCGACTTCGTGGAGGAGTTCCGCACCACGGCCCAGATGGTGTCGATCATTGGGCACCCCAACATGCTGCCCATTGTGGAGCACTTCGGCTACGCTGATCACATGATGAACTCGTGGCGGCTGGACCACAACACCCTCAAGTTTAACTTCAAGGGCAGCCTGCCCTACGAGCCAGAGCTGCTGGAGGAACAGAAATCCCTGCTGCGCTACGTTCTGGAGCAGCCATACTCGCGTGAGATGGTCTCCCAAATGCTTAACCTGCAGAAGCATCAGAAGCAGCGCTATAATGCTTTGGAAGAGCAGCTGGTTAACCTGATTGTGCAGGCCATGGAGATGACCGAGGCAACGGACGCCACTGCGGGCAGTGGCTTCAATACCTCCGATGAGCAAATCACCCCCTATGAGTGGGTGTGGCTGCATCTATCCTCGCAGCTCATTTACTTTGTGCTCTTCCAGTTCGTGAGCTTCATGCACATTGTCCTGGCGCTGCACGAGAAGGTATGTGATAGATATAGTTTATAAAGATTTCCTGAAGCTGAGTTTGCTTTTTTTACAGCTCTCAAAGTTGGAGCTACGCAAGGGACGCGACCAACTGATGTGGATCCTCTTGCAGTTCATCTCGGGCAGCATACAAAAGAATCCCGTAGGAATATATCCTCTTAAACATAGCAAACATTATTATAAACGATCTTCCCTTGTAGATCTCCAATTTCCTGCCTGTCTTCCGGCTGTTTGATCTTCTTTACCCCGAACTGGAGCCCCTGAAACTCCCAGACATCAACAAATCCTCGATGGTGCGTCACATGGCTCCCATTTGCGTATGGATTCATCTGATGAAGAAGGCGCGAGTGGAGAACATGAACATCACGCGTCCACTGCCCATTGCCTTGAAGAATCACTATGAGTAGGAACTATTTCCAGGCTTTATTTATGGTTATAACAACAAATCCTTGTTTCCTACAGCTTCCTACAGCATGTGGTGACGCCCAATACCATGATGAACATGACCATGGGCAATGACTTCCGCATCATACTCATTTGCAATGCTTACTCAACGAATCAAGAGTATTTTGGCCGACCTATGGGCCTGCTATTGGATGCCCTCAATGGAACCTCAAAGTCACCAAATGGCGGGCAAATACCCGCCGTAACCTTCTCGGTTACAGTGCTGGACAGCCTGACGGTGCACAGCAAGATGTCGCTGATACACAGCTTTGTCACGCAGATGCTGAAGCAGGCCCAGACCAAGGGACAAGTGCCAGCGGCGGCGCTGTTGGAGACCTATGCCAGGCTATTGGTTTACACGGAAATCGAGTCGCTGGGCATCAAGGGGTTCCTGAGTGAGTAATCTTAAAGTAACCTAAGGAATCTCTATAATAATATTTCCCCCTGCAGGTCAATTGATGCCCACGGTGTTCAAGAACCATGCCTGGTCCATGCTGCACACCTTGATGGAGATGTTCTCGTATCGCCTGCACCATGTGCCCACCCACTATCGCGTGCAATTGCTCTCCCTGCTGCACTCGCTCTCCTCGGTGCCGCAGACCAACAAAATGCAGCTGAATCTTTGGTGGGTTGTCTTTGGTTCCTTAAAAGCTAACACTGACTGAGTGTTCTCTTTTCTCTATTCAGCTTTGAGTCCACGGCCCTGCGCCTGATCACCAGCATAGGCTCGGCAGAGTTCCAGCCTCAGTTTTCGCGTTATTTCAATGACAAATCACCCGGCGCCGTGGCTTCCAATGAAAGCGAGGAGCTTAATAGAGTTCTGATACTCACCTTAGCTCGCTCCATGCATGTCCATGGCGGCGGCGATGAAATGCAGGGCTGGTGCAAGGATTTCCTCTCCAACATCATGCAGCACACGCCGCACTCTTGGGCCATGCAGTCGCTGGCCTGTTTCCCGCCCGCCTTGAATGAGTACTTTACGCAGAACAACCAGCCGCCCGAGAACAAGCAGCAGCTTAAGAAGTCCGTGGAGGAGGAATACCGCACCTGGACGTCCATGACCAATGAGAACGACATCATAGCGCACTTTCTGCGGCCAACTACGAACCCCCTGTTCCTTTGCTTGCTGTTCAAGATCATTTGGGAGACGGAGAACATCAGTCCAGTGGCCTACAAGTGGGTAGCCATGTGATTATGATCCCTTTACTCCTTTTCTTATTATTTTCCTTGTTTTAGGATCCTCGAAGGCATCAGTGCGCGAGCCCTGTCCACGCATTTGCGTAAATTCTGTGACTATCTGGTGGCCGAGGTGGTCAGCTCTTCGGATGGCCGTGACTTCATCCACAAATGCGTGGACACCATCAATCACATGATCTGGAAGTTCAATGTGGTGACCATTGACAGGGTGGTGCTGTGCCTGGCCCTGCGAACGCATGAGGGTAATGAGGCTCAGGTCTGCTTCCTGATCATTCAGCTGCTTTTGTTGAAGGCCAGCGAGTTGAGGAATCGCGTCCAGGAGTTCTGCAAGGACAATAATCCGGATCATTGGAAGCAAAGCAATTGGTAAGTTAGAAAAATGGGATTAAAAATAAGTCAGGAATAACTTTTTACCTCTTAGGCAGGACAAGCATCTCTCCTTCCACCAGAAATACCCGGAGAAGTTTGCCCTGGATGAGTCTGCCTCGCATATTCCGCTGCCTGTGTACTTTAGCAATGTATGCCTGCGTTTTCTGCCCGTTCTGGATGTGGTTGTGCATCGATTTATCGAGCTTACCATTCCGAATGTCCATCAGATCCTGGGTTACATACTGGATCACCTCTGCACACTGTATAAGTTTCATGGTGGGTAAACCCTTTCACTTAAGCCTTCCACATACTCTACCTTCCTATCAATAGATCGACCTATTACGTATCTCTTCAACACCTTGCATTATTACGAGCGAATCCTACGCGATCGGCCAGCGCTAAAAAAGAAATTGGTAAGGTTTTTTTTTACCCTAAAATGTATATTTTCTTTAATAACAAATTATTCCTAAAGGTAAGCACCATAACGGGTGCCTTTAGCGACATTCGGCCGCCTAACTGGAGCCTTAGTGAGCCCTATAAGGCGTACATGAACACGGACACGCCCTGGACCCCAGAACTGAGTTACTATATGAGCTTAATACGACGCCTGGCAGACAGTGAGTTGGAGTTCCAAGGCGCTGTGGTCCAAACTTATCCCTTCCTTTGTATATTCCAGCTATCAGTGGCAAAAATGTGTTATATTCCACGGACTGGCGCTTCAATGAATATCCCAATGCCCCAACCCATGCCCTGTATGTGACCTGCGTGGAGCTGCTGGGTCTCCCGGTGGCCCCCTCGGCAGTGGCCAACAATATCATCGATGTGATCGTGAATGGCTATGCGGTGATACCGCAAAAAGAGATCCACAGCTACATCAATGCAGTGGGCATTGTGCTGGCCGCCCTGCCCGAACCCTATTGGAGTGGCATCTACGATCGGTTGCAGGTTATGCTGAATACACCCAATATGTTGAATTGGACATACAGATTCAATGCCTTCGAGCTGTTTAACTTCAAGACAGTGCGCGAGGGCATGCTGGAGAAGAGCTATGCCGCTGTGCTGGCTGTGACGCACTCTGTGTTCCATCACATGGGCGCCTTCAAGCTGGCAGCGATGACCAAATACCTGAAAGAGAAGCTAAAGCCTTGCGTGCGCACGGAACAGCAACTGCTGTATCTGTGTCATGTCTTTGGTCCCTTCCTGCAGCGAATTGAGCTGGAGAAACCCAATGCGGTGGCCGGCATTGCCGTGTTGCTGTATGAGATCCTGGAGATTGTGGACAAGCAGCATGGCCCCAAGCCACTACTGTATATGGATCAAATATGTGATTTTCTGTGAGTACAAGGAAAGGGATGAGCTTTTACCAAGGAGTTACTATCTTTTCTTTGTTAACCTTTTCCAGCTATCACCTTAAGTATATCCATGTGGGTAATATAATCAAAAACGAATCGGAGGCCATTATCAAGCGGCTGCGTCCCCTGCTGCAAATGCGTTTAAGGTTTATCACACATCTCAATCTGGAGGATATACACACGGAAAAGATGTAAGATTTTAGGGGAATAAAAGAGTAATTAACTAACTAAAACATTTTCTTTGTAACCTAGTGGCGATAGCCATGCCATATCAGGCCAGAATCCATCGCCACTGCAGCCGCAACATCAACAACAGCAGCAACAACAGCAGCAGCAGCAACAACAACAGCAGCAACAACAACAACAGCAGCAGCAGCAGCAGCAGCAGCAGCAACAACAGCAGCAGCAGCAGCAGCAGCAACAACAGCAACAGGTGAATGCAATGCAAACGACAAGCGTGCCTTTGGGCAGCGGCGGCAATCCCCAACAGCAGCAGCAGCAACTCAATCAGCAACAGCAGCAAATGTACATGCAACACATGCAACAGCAGCAGCAGCAGCAGCAACAACAACAACAGCACATGCAAAACATGCGACACAATTAGACTTAAGCAGACTCCTTCCTAATCCCCCAAATCATGTGCAAGCTGACGTAGATCTTAAGCTTAATTTAAAATTAGTATTATTCCATGTTGAGTACCGGTTTAATGCATTTATCAGTGTGTCCAAGTCCGATTTCCATGTATTGTGTTCTCACTTAATTTAAGCAAACAAAATACAAAAGAAACCCTTTTAAATATGTAATAATATTTAAGAATATTCTAAGCTTCAGTTCCTGGCCGCTTCTTTAATCCAAAGCTTAGATCAAGTGAGTCACAAATGAAGTTCAGATTGAACCTGAACTTAAAGCTCTTAACAGCTCACCTGAGATCTGGTCAGCCTCGGATTACTAAGCTCAGTTTCGCCCGCAAAGCCTAGGGGAATGCATGTGTTACCCGGATTTCAATGGCTGTGGATGCTGCTGCTGCTTGGTTCAGTCTCCGTGCTGGCTGAATACTGCGACAATGGCACGGGCGAGTGCAAGGAGCTGTCCGACTGTCCCGTGATTTTCTACAACCAGCACCTGATAGGCGAGGAGGTGAAGTTCTGCGATGAGTTCAACGACATTGTCTGCTGTCCCCTGCCGCTGGATCATCAGAATCTGAAGCCTGTGGAGGCGGCCAGGCCGTTTGAGAAGCGTAAGTGGCTTTGTCTGCGTCTTGGCCATTATTTACCTATATTTTATTTTATTTTTTAAGAGTGCAAGCAGTATAATGAGGGCAGAGCAGCCTGTCGCTCAACGCCTTTCATTGTGGGCGGCACCAAGGCCTCGGGACGGGAGTTCCCCTTTATGGCGCTGATTGGCACCAGTCGGGTTAACAAGTCCGGTGTTAGTTGGGACTGTGGTGGTTCCCTGGTGCATCCACAATATGTCTTGACAGCGGCTCATTGCCTGGAAACGGATGAGTAAGTCGCACGGCGCCTCGAGAGGTTCTTGAAGTAATAAATTATGAAATAATTTCCATTCCAGGGACAAATCCCAACGTTTGGATCCCAATTTTGACTCCCCCAAGTTTGTGGTTCGCCTGGGTGACCTAGACTATGACGTGACCACCGATGATGCCCTGGTTCAGGACTTTCGTGTGGTCAACTATGTGGTGCATCCGGGCTATGATGATGATAGCGATGAGCGGGGATCCAAAAACGATATTGCTGTGGTCGAACTCGATCGGGAGGCTGTATTTACGGATTATGTGGCGGCAGTTTGCCTGCCACCCAGCAGTGGGAACGAGAACCAACAGGTGACTGCCGCTGGGTGGGGATTCACCGAGGACGGGGCGAAGTCCACGCACCTGCTGAAGGTCAGTCTGCAGCGATTTAGCGACGATGAGTGCCAGAAACGATTGCGATTTGGCATCGAGACTCGCACCCAGTTCTGCGCTGGATCGATGACCAGTGAAAAGGATACTTGCAACGGCGACTCTGGGGGACCCATCTTCGTCCAGCATCCGCTCTACCCGTGCCTTAAGCAACAGATCGGCATTGTCTCATATGGCTTGGTTTGCGGCAGTCAAGGACTGCCGAGTGTTTACACCAAGGTTCACCTCTATACCGACTGGATTGAGAGCATTGTTTGGGGCACTTAACTAAGCTGTTGATGAGGTATTTATACTTAGGATATAGTTTAAGGAATATGAGAAAATTTAAATAAGATCCATGAAGCGAAGATTTATGAACTTTGGAAGATCCTGTGCCCGCCATAAATTAGGTTTTTAACAGGAGTATGATTTCATGGTACATTTTTCATTAACTGATATATTTTTTAAATATACCTATGTATGTATTCAAATGATCCTCAACATTTTATTAATTATTTGGGTCATTTCATCTTTATATACGCGTGGGTTTGCTGTCCATTGTTTTTTTGAATCATCAGTTGGTCGATGTTTTCCCAGTTCCAGAGGGTGATTACTGCACTATCAGTATGTTCGCTTTTCAGCGTTAGCCCCACGTGGATCTTAGAGTTTATGGGAATATATGTATACATTTTAAAATTTACATTGAATGTAAATGAATTTTTATATTTTTGAATATTAAAAGACGAAAGTTTAAAGCTTAGAAGTAAAGCTAAAATGAATTTCTCATTACATTTTGTTAAAAACAAACTGTATCTTTTCTATATCCTAAAAATTGGGAGTAATTTGATTGTGAAACTCCTTTGTTTTTGGCTATTTTCCTATTAAGTAATTATTCAAAGTATTTATCTTTGTCAGTAGAAAAATACGTTGGTTTAAAAATGTATTAGAAGCCTCAAATTGTGACATAAAACAGAAAACTATTTAAAAGAATGCGAATTGTATGAATATAAAATAAGATAAGCGATATTGACCGCCCATCTCGCAATAGTTGTAGTAAAAGTTTACTAAATCTTCAGAATAGTTAAGAGAAAAGTCTTTTTGGAACAGAAATAACTTAATTTCTGTGAACTGGCAACTCTGGGTATCTCTAAGCCGAGCTTTCGGCCTTGCCAGATCCGAGGAAAACATAGTCTAAGCAAGCATTTCATGCTGCAAGAATTTCAAAAGCAAAAAGGGTAGATCTGGAGAGTTTGCACCAATAGAACTTTCTCCAATCACAGTTCATGCTAATTACTCATAATTTTAAGCCCAACATTTAAAAAATAAAGTAAAAGGAACCCGAGCCATGAGGGCGCCACATCTGCGTCTTAAAAGCTCTTTCTGGCCGACTTGATTTAGCCCGAAAATGTCTGAACCGTCAGCACTGCCTTCCAGTTGGAACCTCGAGCTCGGCTCGCCTCACCTGCAAGCCCACTCCGATCTTCAGTTTCGATCGGGAAGTGCGGACGCGAGGTCTTGGACGCTTCGTCTTGGTCTTTTGGTCTTTCTTGAATATTTCCAATTGCATTTCCCTGGCCTGTGCTTGGCGGTGTCGTCAGAGTTACGAGTCAGAGTCCGAACGTCGGATCTGCCGGAGCGTGGATCCCCCGGATCGTTGCCGTTGCCGTCGTTGTGCAAGTGCGCGCCAGTCACGTACCGCCGTTGCAATCAATCCAATAGATACATATACATATACCCCAGTCATAGAGGAGCCGCCAAAAAATATCCGAAAAAAATATTGTAACAAACAGTGCGCGCTGCCTGATTGATTAACACATCACCTCCCTCCCACACACACACTCGGGGAACACAAGTATCGGAATTGGAATTCGAATTGGAAGTGGAATCGCTGCTATTATTGCAATTGCAACTGCGCGGTGTGCATCATCATCCCCAGCGGAGAACGTTAAAAGTGCCGCGACTGCATTGTTTTGACTTTGATCGTGTGTGTCGTGGTCTTCGGTTTTCGGTCTTCCCTCACCCGCCGCCACCCGTCCCGATCTTCTTCAGCTCCCCCTCCTCCAACCCATCCAGTGGAGCGCGTGCGTGTTGTAACTTTTGATTAGCTCCGTGGCCGTTGGAGTTGGATTTGCTCTGGGATTCCGATTCGGATCTTCCAGTGCGCTTGCGTTTTTCGTAACTTATCGCCGCCCACATCTCTTGCATTCGCCGCCGCCTTCGACGCCGTCGTCGTCGCCGCCGTTGCGGTTCGTTCTTCTTCCTCAGGTGAGCTTTTGTGGAATGCCTCTTCCTTGCACTGGAAAAAAGTCGAAAAAAATAATGGGAAATATTGGGAAATAGCGAAATTCCATGTTTCCAATGCTATTTGTGACTTACGGGAATGTCTCTCCCTTCCTGGAATATCAAAATTGGGAAATAACAAAGAAAACTTCGGGATTTTCTTGATAAAATATTTAGAGAAAAGTCTTCTTTTTTCTTCCATTTTAAAAATCTACAAAATAATAGGAGGATTCAAGGGATTGTCCCTCTTTATTTTACGAAATGGAATATCTGTTTATTGAGCAGAGAAAAAAGGTATCAACATGGGAAAATAACAAAGGAAACGGTTTCCTTAATAAAATATTTTGGAAATTTTGGAAAAATTCCCCTTTTAAGGGTTTTGTGGTGTGGCTTTTCCTTGCTTTTAAAAAATCTTAAAAATAATGGGAAAATTCTAAGAAAATAGTGAGTTTCAATGCCTTTTAGGCACAGGACTTAGGGGAATGTATTTATTCTTCCACGAAATGGAATGTCTGTTCCTTGCACTGAGGAAAACTGGTATAAAAATCAGAAAATAACAGCTTTAGTTTCCAAAACTATTAATATACAAAAGGAATGTCTCTTTCTTTCACTTAGAAAACACATTATAAATCAGGAAATAAAAAAGAAAATGTAGTTTATTCCTTGCTATTATAATCAATGATTTAGGAAATACTATTTTGTCTGAAGGGTTTTGTGGAATGGCTTTTTTTTTATTTTAAAAATTCTATAAAACAATAAAAGGTTTCTCTCGCTTATTGTGCGATTATAAAAGATTTTTTCTGGAAATATTCCTCCTTCCACGAAATGGAATGTGTCTAGCACTGAGAAAAAACGGTATCTAAATGAGGAAACTCCAAAAAAATGCTGATTCTTTCTGGATAAAACGAACATTCTTCTAACTTAGGCTTAGGGCTAAATATATATGTACCTCTTCCTTGAGTAAACAAATAAGGGAAAACTTCTTATTGTTTCCCTCTGTGCACCAATTCTCCTTGAGGGTGTGCCCCCCGAGTGTAGTGTGTGTGTGTGTGTGTGTGAGGGTATGTTGTGCAGGAAGATGGGGTAAAAAAGAAGCGACAGGAATGCCCGCTGAATTGGCAATGCAAACGGGCACTTATTTTGAAATTCCCTGCACATGCCAAGGCGGATGATGGAAAAAAAAAAGTGAAATTCAGCAAGAAACCTTTGTAATTAAAGACACACATACACAAGCACACACACGTACACACGCACACACAGTGCCAGGCATATTTTATTGCATATTAGCGTTTGCCATTGCCATTTGGCAGCTGACAGCTGCTTTGGGGATTGTTCTCCGGAGATCGATGTGGGCTGCCGCGGCTGCTCCGGCTGCTGCTGCTGCTTCGGCTGCTGCCATATTCTATTCCATAAGTTCTGTGGCAGATGAGATCATTCCTAAAACCCGAGACCCGCCGAATCGACCAAGAATGGTCGAAAATCAATGCCAAAAAAATCCCAAATCGCGTATACGCTCTGTAAGTCCATTAATCACGGTTGAATAAAGAGAAATGTCGAGCCCGCCGTCCGAGTCTGAGTCACCTGTATGGCTGAAAACTTCGTCGTGGAGTTCTTAGCTTTCATTAGTCAACCTTATCCAGCGGCGGAATCTAATTAAATCCCCTTTGTTTTCATCACCTCGATAACTGTTAGCTGTTTGTTCGCCTTGGCCATTTAAGCCGCTTAGCCAAGTGCCTGGCTAATGGTTGACCTCTTTGGGGCGTTTAGAGACAAGGATCTAGGCGTGGGTACAGGGAGAAAAATGAGAGAAGTCTATAAAATAATTCCAGTTAATTGATTTTTTTTATATATGTGTAAAAAGAGCTAGAATTACCAAAGAAAATGGGTTATTATATTTGAAATAAATCAGGGAGACTACAAAATAAAGTATCCTCCTAACTTAAGCTACCTAAAACCGAAATTACAAATATTTCCGTAGGAAAAATATTTTGAAAAATGTATTATATTGTAATCATTCAAAATTTTAAATAAATTATGTCTTCCCTTGGGTCTTATCATTATAAAAACCCATCACATTTCTTGCTGTGCATAATCGATTTGACCAAAGCGCCGTGTCACGCCAAGATTAGACCCCGACCAGCGTAATGGAGACCGGGCCAGAAGTGACCTTGAGGGTAATAACAACATAAACACCCGCAACTTGCGCGGCTCTCTTGGTCTTGCTCTTAGTCATGCCCGGAATGCAGCCGAGCAGCATTGCCAGCTGCAAAGGCCAAAACCGGATGGCATCCACAACCACAGCCACATAGCCAAGTCTAACATCTAACACACTCATGTGTGTGTGTGTGTGTTGGTCTACCCACACCACGCAGATTCTCGCCCATATTATTTTTTAGGGGCATTATAAAAGTATTTACTGCCACTCTCATATAAACCTCCATTATTAACATACTTACACGCGGCGAATTCCAGCGCCCAATATACTCAACAAACAGCAACAAAAAATGCCAATAAGCCCCCAAAAAATAACAGCTTAAAACAAAAACAACGAAAAAATCCATCAGTAAAAATAAAAACAACAAAAAAAAGTGAGAATGCGCGAGGGCAAACGAAACGAGAATCAGAATCTGATCCGTCGTCGTCGTCGTCGTCGGGCAGGTTTGTCTAATGGTCGGCGGAGACAGACCTGGGGGGGGGGACTTGGCACTTGGCTAAACAAACTGGTTGGTAATATATAGAAATATATATATATATATGTATTTGTACAGCACAGGTGGGGGAACCTTGGAGCGCATCTTGACTCTTCAGAAGTAATTTGAACCGTCAAAGTCGAACCGAAAACCAATTTGTAATCCCTGCACTTGTTCGGTTAAGCGAAAAACCTGAATAATATTTCGACTTTACTGTCAGTTTTATAACGTATATTTCGCATTCATTTGCCAAATTATTTATAATGGCAGTTAGTTGAATTTTTTATTATTTTGTTTACGCTGACCAGACACGCTCTCTGTATACCAAGATGCTGCGCGTTCGTTGCCTAAGTCTTTTGTTTTGGGGGGGCCCAAAAGCAAATTAACATTTAAGCCGCGTGCGTTTTTTTTTTCAATGCCGCGTGTAAATAGCCATAATCGCACATCGGATTACGCAAAAGACCGTAACAAAAATCAAATCAAACAAGACCACGGACAGCCAGCAGCAGCCATCAATTACTTTTGGCTTTGGAATGCGTAAGGCGTCCGTACGCGAACTGACCTTAGATTTTTATGCTAATCGCCAGGCAATTGCTCAACAAAATAAAATTCAATTCAAAAAGTTAAATTAAAAGTGACACAGAATCGCTGGAAACCCAAAAATTATTCAGCGAAATTTTTGCGCGAAAGTTGTAATCAAAAAGCATTTGCCGTTAACGATTTTTTGAACATTTCTTTGTAAAGATTATTTACGGATATTTATGTAAAAGCTCCACGGACAGGTTTCTGCAACTCATTAATAAATTAACAGGTGGATGCGACTGTCGATTGTCATTGCTATCGTCTGACGTCTGAGATGAGTTGGCTGAAAGAGAATTCACATCTCTCTCTCTCTCTCTCTCTCTCTCTCTCTCTCGAATGATTTAATGTTTATAAATACGATTTACGCCTTTATAAAATACATTTTTATGGCACAAAGTAACGCTGTAAACGTGATTTTGGCTGGCGCTGTACTCTGAATTTTTATTCACAAATTATTTGCCACAAAAAGATAACAGTTTAATAATTTTTCCAAATATATAAAATGCAGGCACACAATTGTTGAATATTTATATTCGGAAACTAATAAATATTCATAAGATATTTTATACATTTAATATCAAGTTCAACACGAAACCATTTTACTATCCATTTTTTTAGGGTAACAAAATATAAATACAAATAAAATCGGGCTGTCAGCTCGCGCTCCCTCTTAACCTGTCTGCCTTCTAATACCAAAAGCCCACTCAGCCAAAACGGCCATCATTTAATCTCTCGACGCTGCTGGCTTGCTGCCAGGCAGCTTGAAATGTGATCTTATAGGCAAAGTTTACTGCGCTGCGCCAAGTACTTACTTTGGATGCCTCTCGCCGGTTTAGAGATCAAGTTTAACAAGCATAAAGCGACAGCAAATAAAGGCTTGTTGCTGTTGTTGTTGTTGTTGTTGGCTTAACCCTTGGATTCACCCTGACCCCGGCAAAGCCATGCCCAATAAAAAACCCGTGTAGCTTGTTCTTGTGTGAAAGTTTTGGGCAGCGTTGCCGAATTAATTTAATTTCCGAAATACTTATGCCGAAAGCGAAAAGAGCCAAAGATCCAAACTGGCTGCACCAGTTGGACGGGATTACACGCTGTGCCACTATGCTAATCAAAATCGGAAATTAGCCATAGCTAAGCTATAGATCGGAAGTGTGGAGGCAGATAGAGAGGGAGAGGGGGAGAGAGACTGAGCCAAATATGGTATAATTTGTCAACTCCCAATGATGATGGCTCAATTTTCATAATTGATAGAAAACCATCGAAAGTGACGGGTCTGTTTACTTTTCCTCAGTTGCATTCCGTGTCGAAATCGAAGGTGAAATAGAAAATAAACACAAATCAATGAAAAAAAAAAAACTTGGGACAACTTTCACTGCGAACCGAAGATGTCATCGATATGTGGCGGACTCCGGCAATGGGAATTGATTAACGACCATTAGCACTTGCCACAGGCCACTCTTAAAAGCCACTGTTTGGGGACTCCTTTTGTCAGTTAATGTAAGGGGAACTTATGGGAAAATAAAGGAAGATTAATTGGGGGATTTAATTGATAAGAAATATGGTTAAGAAAATGGAAAAATAAAAACTGAAGACTCTCTTGTGGGCCTAAGTTCGCAGGAAGTACCTTACCTACTTACAGCCCCTGTTGCCTCAGTAACTTCCTTAATAAAAACACTTTAAATACCCAACAGTTACAGCTTTTCTTTTTATTTTTCTCTCTGTGCTGCTTGGCGGTAATTATAATGAGCCAACATGGCACACATGTTTGTCAATCACATATTATCGACGACGATGACGATGACGACGGCGGCGACTCCCCGATTTCAAGTTCGGTGGCGGATTCGTGGTGCGTGACATTAGAGTTGAGAAATTTTGCGCAAATAGAAATCCAAACGAAATGCGAAATGTTTAAGTCGAACGGCATAAACAGCAGCACTCGCACATAACCATCATGACGAGCTGATTTTCACACCACAAAGCAGCACAGATCTGAGTGTTTGGCTCGAAGCGAGTGACCAGACCGTTAACAGCCTCTGGCCACAAATCCACACACATCACCCATACGCCGGGTGGTGCGAGCGACGAAAGAGTCCATCAGAAAGGCCCGATTAGAAAGTTAGCGAGCCATGTTACCTGCTAATCAATTTGTGTGTGGTTTCCTTTTTTTATAGGGCCATAAAAGCGATTAATGTGGCTAAAAGCCTAAGAATAAGCATGTAAACTTGTCCGAGTCCTGCTGATTTTTTATAGTTTTCTTTGTACATTTTTTTTATTGAAAATAAATGGGGTTTGTAATTGAATTTGTGTAATCACTGAGTTAATTGCATGGGTAGGAATTTCCGGCATAAATATGAGGGAAATAAATACATTTTTGCTCACATAAGTTCTCGTGAGCTTGATTTTGTATACGTATAAAATTGAGACTACGACTATATATATATATACTTGAACACAGAAAGATCATCTTGCTTAGCCAGGTTTATCCAGATGCGTTCAGATCGACAAGCAACTCGATCCTCATCAATGGATATTTAACTAAATAATCGCACTCCAACATCAGTGTTTATTTAAGCTAGGATGTCTCAGAATCCAGACTTGAGAATTCCTAGTGCCCTCTGCGTGTCAATCTTTGGCTTTTCAGAGGGGAAAAAATTATTTTTACTTTGCATTTTGGTTCAGGATGTTTCTATGGCTGATTGGCTGGGTAAATGTCTTCTTAAAAATGTTTAAACTAAATAAGAACTTGATTACAAATATATAAATATATTTTTGAGTAGGTTAAAAGGAATTTTAAAATAAAAATTAGTTACTTACATATTTTCTAATTATAATTTAGAAATAATGGCATATAACAGAAATATTGGCAATCCTTATATAACTTCTAAATTAAATAATATTGTTGTTAAAACAATTAAGTTATTTATTTAATTTCCTGCCATTGCTTCCCCATACTTAACCTGGCTGTAGCTAGTAAGGCAATCTCCTTAATCTCTATGATTTTCTTGTACCTACCGAGTTAAGCTCAATCGGAAAAAGATTAGACAATTTCCCATTACCAGGACCAGGAAGAAATTGCAATATATGTATTTATTTATTAGAGATTTATTTTCAATCTGTTGGCCTTACTATACATGACTGCCATTTCCCCTCTGCCTGGTTGAGGCCCTCCCTTTTAGCCGCTAAATGATTACACAATCGCCAATGGCCAACTCGGATCCATTTAAAATCAATTTCAGCTCTTTTACTTAACAATTTTGTACTTATCTTGGCTTGGTGGCTGCCATGTTATTCTCTAATTTGGCTAGACCGAAAATGGAGCGAGTACGAGTCAGAGTGCCTGTGTTCCTGTCGAGTTTGGCTCTAATTTCGGGGCTTTTTTTTTGTTTTTTCTTATTTTGGGGAGCGGCCAGAGGCGATACACTTGCTCCGCCTGTGGACCAAAGTCTGTGGCTTTATCGATCTATCGCCGATCCATTAATAGTTGGCTATATTTTTGTTTTGGGTCCCACTAACCGGTTTCCGGTGCCCAGAGTAGAGTATCTCTAACACACACAAACACACAAAGAAGTCGCCGTCGCGTATTTTGAAAATCGTCGTATCTGAAGCCCAACATGAATGAGCTTTTCGAATATTTCGTAACCAGTTGGACTGCATTTTTTCCCTCCACTCGAGTCCGACTCGACTGAGAGTCCAACTTCGCGTCCAGTTCGCACCGTGAATCGAACATGAGTAGCGTGGCCAAATGTTTATGTCCGCAGCCATAATCGATATGTCGTTGGAACCGCCGAGTCAAGTGTTCTTTTCAGAGCCAACTCGAATCGCTCGTTGAGTGTGTGCCGGGGCTTTAATTTAATTGCGTGTGAATCGCATCTGAAACCGTTTCGCTTTCGGCCTTTGCCCTGTCAGTTTGTTAATTACATCTCGGTTCTAATTAGTGGAAATGCAAAGCACTCGACGAGCTCCTCTAGAGTCAATTCAATTAAAGTAATTGCTCGGCTGAGCAGCAGAGATCGCTCCTAGAGACTGTCTCTAAACTATTTTCCCTTAGTCAGTTGGGTAATGAACCGCACATTTCGGTTTGGCCAACTCATGATGGCCAACTGTAGTAGGTAGACTGTGGCTGCGATGTTGGCCCCCTTCGTAGAATGGCTTTGGAGCCCGCAGTTTTCCACTTCGCTGTGGCAGTTGCGTCTCCAGCTGGGCTCCATTAGTTTGCTCCGTATTTCGTGTCCCAAATGTGGGCTTTTTGATTGCACACACAACAAATCGGATCACTTTCAACTTGATATTGATACTTTTACAAGTGTAAATGGTGGTATCTTGGAGATAAATATCTCAAGAGGCTTGGGGAAACTCATAGAAATTTATAAAATGTATTTGTTATGAAATGTCCCTTTTACTTATATAAAATATAACTTGTAAACACTTTTTAAATCAATTAATTACTTCTTTCTATAAATTTAAAGTATAAACTTTCTTTTTAAATCTGAATTTACATTTTCCAATTTAATATTATTCACTTTTAACTTGATATTAATACTTCTACAAGTGTAGTGTAAAGGTATCTTAGAGATAAATATCTCAAGAGGCTTGGGGAAACTCTAAGAAATGTTTGAAACCTCTAAATAAACTTACCAAATTTCCCTTTTGTTTCTACAAGAAATCTTATAAATATCCTCCTAAATCAATGCATACCTCTCCATATATTTAAAGTATAAGCTTTCTTTTAGAATTCTAATTTAAATATTTAATTTTAATTTTATGCAAGCTCCAAATACATTTTAAATGCCAACAAAAACATGTTTTGTGAAACCAACTTCTTTGTAAATCTTAGTCTATCTTCAACTTATAGGTGGTTCTAACCCAGATCCGGCGGAGACTGCTCCAGTTACTTGTTTTATGCCACTTCATTTGTGTGTGCTTTTGCCTCGTCTTAATTAACATTTTTTACATGCTTTTCGATTTTGTTTTGCTTCGACTTTGGCTTTAGCTTTGGCTTTGGCGAAGGCGATGGCTGTGGCTGTGGCTCTGGCGACTTCAATGTCAAGCCATGTGGTCGTCACAGTCGATGTTGCTGATGTTGTTACCATTGTTGCTGCTCCCAATGCCAGACAGTTGCTGGTCAGAGCCGGAGACGGCGACGGGAGTAATCAAAACCAAACGAGGCGGTCACCCAAAGCAGCAGCTGGCTCGGAAGTCGCCGCCGCTACCGTTATGGCTTATAAAAATGTTTATATATATATGTATATATAGTATATCTTATATATAGATATTTCTGGGGGTTTGGCATTGGACAATGACTCGGTGATTACCGCGATCTCGACCGTAGTGAGATGTCACTGGTGGAAGTGGAGCAGCGGAGCAGCCAGAAGTGGTCTGTTGTGGAGTGGCCGTTCCCATTCTCGAGATTTTCGCCAATCAACCAACTAACACCAATTGTCGTTGATTTATCTTTGGGGCAAGCAAACAGAGATTTCATGCAGCATGCAATTTGCTTGTCAAAACTGTGTGGCACCATTTTCCATATCCAAACAATTCGCTCGGTTTCGGGCCAACATTTTCTTACGCCCATTTCAACGCCATTTGTTGTCGTTTAGTCTTAGGCCTTAGGCCTTAGCTATAAGGGGGGAGCTATGAAAAGTCCAAGAGCAGGTAGCTTGGGTCTCTCTTGATTTATGTCGTTTTATTAGACAAGCTTTTTCGGCTGCGGACTTGGGTCTAAGTGCCCATGTACACAGGAACAAAATTGTTATTTGAGGGTGCATAATAAGTTGATTATGCTGGCGACCGTGACAGGTCGTAAAGGTTTGAGAAATTAACTTCCTTAAAGGCTACTTCTGGTTTATTTTTAAGGCAGAAGATAAAGATACATAAAACTATAATTTGTTTACAACACTTTGTTTACTTAATATTTAAAGATTGGCACTAAAAACTTATTTAAATTTGAAAATTAAAACATAATAAAAGGTTAATACATTTGGCGACCGTGACACTTCGTGAAGGATTTTAAATTAAGTTCCTTAAAGGCTTTTCTGGCATTTATTTTATAAGAATGTATAGAGGAATAACAATAAAATATTAATATTATTTTTAATAGCGCATTGTTTACTTAACATTTAAATTTTAAAACGTAGCGCTTAATAACTTATAAAAATCCGATTTACGAAAATAACTTATCTAAAGGCTTTTCCTAGTTTGTTTTAAGACAGAAAAAAAGTTTATAAATAAACTAGTTATATATTTTTTTCATTGGGCTTTTTTCTTATTAAAAATATAAAGTAAGGCGCTGGAAAATGTATTTAACAACCTAAAGTCAAAACATAATCAAGTATACACATTTTCAATTTAAATAAGAGAACTTCATATCCCTTGAATATACATCTTTTTCGGTTCTGTGTATCTAAGTATCTCAAAACTTAAAGTTTTTGCTGCTTGGTAGCGGAGGGGCAGGGGGCGGCAGCTGTCATTGGCTTTGATTAGTTTGTTGAACGCGGCAAGACCTTCGATTTCACTCTGCGAAGGCGTTGTATAGATACTCATGGATGTACATACCATATAGTAATTCCGATCGAGCATTGAACCGCGCTTCACACGCAGCTCAGCTCGGAGCTCGGAGGATTGCCATCGATGTCTAGTCTCCGCCTGTCACACTGATGAAAATCCGCAAAAAAACCAAAAAAATAAATCCGAAAAAACCGAAAAAAAGAGAAACGAATCTTTCGACACTTTTTGAAATTTTTCCAGCTGCAAAAGAAACTCTACTAATGGTGTAGTGGGAAATTTCCTTGTCATTGTTTGGCCAATGCAATAAATCATTTTCACAGATCCATCTGCCAGATATTCACCACCTCTCCCTCCAATGATGCAATTCTCGCCTAATAAATGTTTCTATAAATTACCTTCTTTCAGCAATGTGCCGCCAATTTGTTGTAACGAAATTAATTTTATAATTTCCGAATAAAAAAAAAACACCGCCGAAATCCCCGTTAAAATTCAATTGAACAAAAGGAGGGAGGAGAGAGAAAGACAGGCCTTTGAATAGCCACGACACGCGGTGCTAATGCGAAAAGAAACTCCCCGACAATCGAGCAGAAATTGTAAAGAAATAAATTATACAAAATGTCTATAAATAATACAAGACATTCGCCATTCCGATTCGGCATCGGATTCGCTTCGAGGAGCTCCCTGCTGCTGCTGATCGCCGTCTGGTGCTGCTACCTGGGACGGCTAGGAACGGAGGCCCACGTGGCCCTCACCTATCCACCTGCCCGCAAATACGATCTGGACTTTCTGGACAACTCGCGGACGAAGGCGCCATGTGGCATGCCCAAAGGTGAGTGCTTCTTGTATTTATTTTTTGTTGTATTTTTTTTTGCTCTGCCTTCTCTGCCTCTGGGAATCTGGTTAGTTAGAGTTTGACCTCGATTTTTGTTGGGACTAAACCAGGGATCGGCAGCGCCGTATGCACTGTGCATACGGAAAAATTTCGGGCAGCGCAGTCGAC
>JAEIIU010056005.1:0-11893 GCA_018874675.1 Drosophila baimaii
TAAGTAACAAATTATCTGCAAGGGTATATAAACTTCGGCTCCGCCCGAAGTTAGTTTTTCTTACTTGTTTGTATAATTGAATTAAAAAGCAGGAAAGGCCCGGTGATTGCTCTTCAAAAATAGATGTCCTGATTTTAATTTCTCTTCTTTACGGCAACAGCTGCCGCTGTGCATCTTCATATTCATACATATGTATACATTTTAAGGGGAATCCCCTTACTTAAGTATTTCGCTAGAAAGGCAACCGGCAAAGTGACTGAGTCACTATTATGTACATTCTGTACATACATATGTACATAAAATAAAATGTTGTTTATTATTGTTCACGCTAAGGAGAGCGTAATCACAGTCGCTGCTGCTGGTTCCGATATGCTTTTTGTTGTCAACTGTTTTCTATTCGTCGCTGAGCGGGTCAGTTAGTAGTAGTGGCTGGTTCTGCTCCGGCTGGAAGAGAGTAACTGATACTGATAATAAAGCAAGCTGCGGACTTCGGGAATGCCATCGATAGATGACGGTGGGGCCGCTGCGGAACCACAGAGCTCTCCCATTGTTTGCTCTCTTATCCGCCAGTTATTGTTACTTCACTCGAAGCGTTGTTACTGGCGGGTCTGGGTATTTATTATTTATTTGGTGCATGTTTCGATGGCGTGCGTCATGCCGGGAAAAGATGACGATGTGATGGCTCTGGTGATTCATGCCAGACAAGTGCAGCGGGGAGGAATCTCTGCCTCATCCATTGACATCCTCTTGGTCGCAGAAAATCAATAGCTATAGAGAAGCTCGCGCTCAAGGCTTCTCGACGAGATGTTTGCCTGCCGTAGTGTAACCTTGGCCCGTCTTTGCGCGGTTTTGTTTTGCAGGAGCCGGAGGCGCCTTGAATGAGAGCCCTTAGCCCGCCGACATGTCAGATTTTGTGCCGCGCGACCTCATCTCCGATCTGTGGGAGGAGATACTCCGGCGCCACTGGTCCTTTCTCGAGACGGAGGAGAACATCCAGAAGCTCGAGGAGCGCAAGAAGCTCGAGGGTAAGTGTACACCTGACACGCTGCCTTGGACTCAATGATTAATTTCCGAAACTCCAGGCTGTCTGAAGGAGTTCCTCTGCGTGGTGCGGCACGATCGCAAGTTCTTCTTGCCGGAGACTGGGCGAGTCCTGCGCAGATCGGTGCGCGATCTCGACGACTTTACGGCCCAGAATGCCATTGTGGCCTTCGAGACCATCAGCCAGTATGCCAACAATCTGTTCACGAAACCCTGGCGCAAGGAGTATCGCACGCTTAAGGTAGGCTTTTGGTTTGGTTTTATCCTTCTCGTCCTTAGACTCTCTCTCTCTTTCTCTCCATCTCCCTCCAGACCTACTCGGGATGCTTCCAGCACGACATAAAGTCGCGCCTCGTAGACGCCGAGCAGCTGTTCCTGGCCATGGGCTACCGCCGCGTCTCGGAGGACACCTTCGTCCTCGAGGGTCCCATCTGCCCGGATCAGGTGACGAACGTGTCGCGCGATGCCATGGCCGCCTACGTCGAGTGCCAGATCATGAAGCACATCTATGCGGGCGTCACGGCGGCAGGCTATACGTGCAGCTGGAAGGAGATACTGCAGCACCGCGAGAGCCATGTGGGCGGCACCACGCAGAGCATCAAGGAAATGGTCTACCGGCTGAGCGAGAAGCGGATGCGTCAGGAGCAGCCCGTGCCTGAGAACACCTACAGCAATGTGGCGCCCTTGGCTTCCGCCTCCTGTGCCCTGCACGGCAATAGCCATCCGGGCAGCAGCTCCGCCAGCTGCGCCCTGCATCCGAATGGCCTAAGCATGGTGGGCAACGAGGCGGGCAAGTATCTGCCTCCATACCCGGCGCCACCGCCGCAGCAGTCGCATGTGCCGCCTGGCCCGTTGATGACGCACTCCCGCAGCCTGGAGCACTACCAGGAGCCGCATGCGCATCTGCCACACCGCCACTCGTTCGACCAGCAGCTGCAGCAGCCGCCGTGCCAGCTGCCCCATGTGTACGAGGCGCCCTACGACTGCCTGGATGGCCTGAGCATGGGCAGCAGTGCCTCCTACGCGGCCGTGGCCGGGGCGTATAATGCTCCCGGCAATCGCTATCCGCTGCCGTACAACATCTCCAGCCAGCTGAATGCGCCGTATGCCTCGCCCGCTGACGTGTACGGCAGCGGGGAGCCGCCCAACATGTATGCCACGCTGGGAAAGGCTGGCCCCGCGGCCCACAGCTGCGACTTCCATCGCCGCCAGCCTACGAGCTCGGCGGCCGCCGCTGCTCTGGCTGCTATGCAGCACCGGCAGGGCACCTATCCCCCGGACCATCATCTCATAGACTTCGACGAGCGGGCGCAGCTGACGCAGCACGACTTCGGGACGCACGACTACGATCCGCAGTACGCCGAGCTGATGAGGAGTCAGGTGCGGGCCAACCCCGCTGCCCGCTACGCCACCTATGGGGGCTACGATCTGCCCACCACGTTGCCGCAGGCTCCACCGCCCACAGCCCAGGATATGTACATCTACGCCCGTCCGGTGCCCAAGAGCAGCAGGATGCGGGCGCTGGCAGAGGCCGGAGGCAGCAATCCGGCTGACAAGCATCCGCGGTCGGCGGACAAGCAGGTGAGCTTCGAATTCCTTACGAATTCCTTATCGAAATGATCTAAAGTACGCCCTTCCCCACCCAGAATCCCATGGACAATAATCGCAAGATGCACAAGGAATTGAAGGAGCGGGCGAGTCGTACGGCTCCGGCGAAGAGATCGGGCCCTGAACGTGATATTCCCACCACCATCTCAGACATGACCAGCTACGAGTCGGCCAGCCTGGATGATTTTGTGGCCCTGGACAGCGCCTCGCCGCCGCTGAATCCCAAGGTGCAGGACGGTGTCGGCAGCTTCGAGTCCTGGAACTATGTGTTCAAGAACCTCGAGCGTTCCGGCTACACCAAGGATTTGGGGGACCGCGAGGACTTGCTGGTGCAGAGCCTGGACCTAGACTCGCTGGCCATAACCAATGGCGGTGGTAGTGGTGGTGGTGGTGTGGTCGCCCCACCGACGGAGAAGCGACGGGATCCCTCGAAACCAACCACGCGGGCCGGCGGCGAACCCAATGGCCACGGGCAGGAGAAGGCGCGCACGCTGGAAAAGAAATCCAGCGCCAGCCGACGAGGCGAGGCGAAGGTAGTGCAGGCCCCGGCGCCAAGTCCGCTGCCGAACAGCAGCAGTGCCGGCGTGAAGAAGGTCAAGTCCGCCTTGAAGACGGCCAACGTGGACGGCAATCGAGGCACACTGGGCACGCGCAATCGGACGGGCGCCGTGCCCAAGCAGCCGCCGGCCGTCTCGCCGCAGCTGATCGTGACGAGTCCCAACGAGTGGAGCTGCCGCTTCTGCACGTTCCTCAATCCGGACACCAAGCGCATCTGCGAGATGTGCTGCCGCAGCAAGGACTTCAACCTGGAGGCCGCCACGGCGGCATCTTCCTCGGCAGCCGCTGCTGCTGCGGCGGCGGCAGCGTCGGCCAGCGTGTCGCACGCCTCCTCGACCTGCGTCTAGGCCCCTGGGCCACACTCGCCCCGTTAGTGATACAAACACAGTGTATAGCTTGATATATTTTTTATACGATACAATGTAAAACCTGTGCGTGTCTCCAAGATCTAGTCTCGTAGTCGCGTCCTACGATGGCAGGCAACCAGCCCCTTGTTATCCGGATCTGAGCTGATCGGATCGCTGCAGATGAGGGATATGTACATGTGTCCGTCTGCAGCCTGTAAATAGGAAGTATTCTTACTTAGTTACCCCTTATATACCTGTAAACACACACGCTTTAATTAGTTATAGATTGTTTCCCCATTGTTAAGGGCGCTGTTCTGTTTCAAATTACGTGCCTCCCTGTATAAGTCATCTATATATACATATATATACAACTCATCATATTGACCTTTATATATATTTGTGCGAGAGAACGAGAGAGTGAAATTCGAACTTGGAAATTTTCTAGGAAATCAACTGATAATTATATACCTTATATACTAACTAGTTGCATTCACAATACGTATTTCCGGAGGGTAAATCAGCAGAGTACATAGCCGCGTTCTTGGGGCAGAAGCCAAGCGTATATACCGAAACTTGCATATATGTATGTAGTTAATACCTACACCTATAGCCGTAACATAAGCGATTTCAATTCACAGAACCGAGCTAAGCACTAGCGCCTAACACAGAGCAGAACATTAATAAATCGAAACAGAACTGGTACGGGTTGTAAACTTACAATTTTTTATTGAAATTTTACCGGAAAGGATATAGCGCAGGAACCTCACTCGCAGGAAAGCAATCCACGACAACCACTGGTCACCCCACCCACCCACACACAAGCTACGCCCCGCCTAGTCCCGAAGCTAATTTGTTTGTTGAGATGTTACTATTGATTACGCGACGTGTTGATAGCCGATCCTGGAAATCCTAGATCCTAGAAACGAAAAGCACTCGAGATATTTTTATAAACAAATGAACGGAACCACGTACCTATTGCTCTATGTTAAATAGTTTATTGATTTTTCGTATCATCTATGTTCGCGTTTCGAGTCCCCAAATGCCTTTCCCTGTAAAAACCATTTGCCAACGAAACAAACAATTGAAATTGAACTTAACTAAGGCCATTTAGGCACACAACCTTCGCTCAAACCATTTTATTACAAACCTTTGCATACTATTACCAAATGAATTTAGAGCCAGCTCTTCCTAAACAAAAAACAAAACCCTCAATAAAAAAAGAAAACAATAAAAATCATTTTGACATAAATATAGAGTAGTTTTTATTGGAAGGGAACTGCTACTTAAAAGCTAATGATACGGATTTCGTACACTTTGCCTGCAATGCACAAGCAATAGCGAACGGGAGAGCTTTTAGCTGCACACCAAGAGAGCGACATTTTTTTACTAAAGTAATCCTCATTTCAATAAAATTAACTTTTGCAAAAAAATATAGGCTACTTTTTGTTGGGGGAATTGCTCGTTGAGAGCTAGTGAAACGAATTTTTATGCTTTGCCTGCAATGTACAAGCAATAATTAAGAGTTTATTTTTAGTTGTACACCGAATGAGCTGCACATGTATTCTTTCTAGTTACAATTGAGCGAAATCACAACAGAAACAAATAATCCGGTCGCTCTAAAAGACAGTTTTTGTCTGTTTGTTCTTCGGAGAGGAACCGAACTAACATACGTTGAGGTTACAACCAAACGATGTGTAGGTTTCGCTTTAACACTTCTCTAGAAAGAACTCTAAAAGGATTTGATCTTATAAGCTCACACGCCAGTTCACCTTCTAAGAGAGCAGAAAGACCCACTAAAAGTGCTTATCTTGGATATAAAACCAAATACATCACAACTTACCTCTGACAGTTACATTTTTACATCATAGTCAACTTTTATTGGAACAAATGTAGGTTACACATACAAATCTACAAGCTCTACTCATTCGGAAAATAATTTCATAGAATTTTCACTACAAATTCGTAGTAAGTTATTAGCAAAGATGATCTTCGACCGCGTATTGCCAGTGGCAATGCTTCTGGCCCTGGTTTCCGGCTACAACTACTGCAACAACAAGACGCATATCTGCAATCTGGGCGGCGGGAAGCACTTCATGTGTCGGTTGGACTCGGAACTGGCTCCAAGCGATGGCACCAAATTCTTTCAGATCGTGCCGGACAGCGATTATTTCCAAAAGGAAGTGCTGGGATTGCTAAATAATTTCCGAGACATGTTGGCGAGCGGCCAGCTCACGACCCACTTCAACCAGACGTTTGCGAGCGCCAGCCGGATGCGGCAACTTATCTGGGACAAGGAGCTGGCCTACCTGGCCCGCATCCATGCGTCCACGGTGTCCTTTAAACACACTGAGTGCCGATCCACGCTGCGCTTTCCGGTAATCGGCGAATGCCTGGCAAGGATGCCCGCTCCCAAGGAGCCAAAGTTGTCTGTACTGAATGTGCTGAGGAATGGCTTTAGACCCATGTGGAGGGAGCACTGGAATGTGCAGGACCCCGAGGATCTTGTCCAACGCTTGGACCCCATCAGGTGAGCCGATGCCAAAGCGATGAGTGCGTGGCGCGCGATAATCACAGTCTCCCACAGAGAGTACGACGCCGGACACTTCACAATCATCATCAACGATCGTGTCTCCCGGGTCGGCTGCGGTGTTGCCGTGGGCTCCGACTGTCCTCAGGACGACGAGGTCGGGTGAGTGGCACTCACCCCAGCCAGAACATTCATTATGCCCCCAGCTTTCCCAGCTATTGCCACTTTTTGACCTGTTATTTCGACTATAACAACATCGCCAACGCCCCCGTCTATAAGGCTGGTCCGCCGGCCAGCGCTTGCGATGAGTGGAAGACGACTGGCAGCGAAAAGTGGGCCCATCTGTGCCGGAACGTTGGCGAAATCTTCTTGGATGTAAGTAGCTCGTCCCCTTCGAAAGACGTCCCAGTGATAGATCCACCCCGCAGGACGGGGTTCGTCAAGATCCCGAGCCGGAGTGAAAGACTTGCCTTTGTGGATTTAACATATACTCGTACATTTATATATATATATTTCTGTTTGCTCTTGCCTAGTGGGGGTTCCGAAGCGCAGGAGACCAACGATGAATGCCTCTCGCAGAGCCCGAAATACACTCCTAACAATTCCTACGATCCCTTCAAGTTTAGTTTTCTATGCTGATGCGAGTTTCGGGCTCTCAGACCTTACACAGCTACGTGGAATACATATTTACTTGGTTTCCTCGAATGTCTCTGCCCGGTTCGTCTTCACATTTAAGTCTAGAATGCATGTAATTCTCTAATACCATCTAACAGCTAACAGACTTAGTCGGTTTTCGCTCTCTAAATATTAAATCGTCTTTGTTTTTCGTTTTTGTTCTGTGTTCTAATCAGCTTTTGCTGCGTATCGATGCATCGATGCTGTTCGATTTGAGTGCGATTTCCAAGATACAATCAAGGGGATTTGTCAGGTGAAACCAGCTTCGTCTAAGCACTCAACGATTCGCGACCAGAGGACCGTGTAAACCTTCAGACTAAGTTTGTTCGCGCAATTAACTAGGGTAAGTACGCTCATTTCGATGAAGTTAACTTTTGCTGAGTTGCGGCTAGTCCTTTTCCGATTTGGCTCTAAAAGGAGGCACAAAAGTGCCGACTTGCTTAAACTATATGGTTTGTTGATGCGGAGATAACATTGACTAGTAGTAGCGTCTATTCCGGCTCCACTTGCGCCTGGAACTCTAGCAGGTTGTTTTGAAAACGCCCAGAGCTCTCCGCCTCTCGTACAAAAGCCTTGACTGGAAAGATTCCGTTTGCGTATGGCACTGGAATGCCGTTGTTCATCGTGCTCATTGACCCATTCCTGGGACCTCTTCTACAGTTCATCTGTACATTTAGAAAAATACATATAAATATCTTGGGGGGGGGGTCAAGCCGTAGGGGATATAGTTACTAAGAAAAGACAGGAGGTCAAGCCAGAAAAAAACCTAGTATTTTCGAATGTCTAATATTCGCCGTTCAAGCGATCAAAGGCCCTAGAAAAAGAACACACTCAAGGATATTTAGATGTTCATCTGCAAGGTGGGTATTTGCCTATCAGTAGTTATCATAATTCGATCTCGTCTTCAATCTTCAAGTTAAAAATGACTCGCCTTCGATTCCCTTCAACACCAAAAATATACCTTCGTCCTGCTTCCGATTCGCTGCTATAATCCCCCCGTTTTAGAGCCCTAAGGCGGCTGGCCAATTGGCTTTACACAAATGTTCCTTCCCGATTCCTTATAGTAACATATATCAGTGCAGCATTACCCTAAAATAATGTGCAAACATTCAGTGCTAATAACGTGAAATGGCTCTCCTGCCCCCGACCGGTCGCCTGTATAGACTTATGCGATATACAAAGAAATAATTGTAGATGTTCAGCAAATCCTTGTCCGAGTCCGGGAACCAGAGTGTACTCGTACATCCGTCCCCCTACAATATGTTGCATCCGGAGCCGTGCATCACCTCGCTGATGAACATGGGCGTGCCAGCGCCCAGTCCGCCGTCCGTCTTCTGGTGCTCGTTCTGGAAGAAGGGATTCGAGGGGTTTAGGGAATATTCAACGGATTCCGGGACTCCGAACTCACATCATCGTAGTCGCAGTCAAAGTAGTGGCTCTGACAGTCCATGCACCGGCAGCTCTCCGACATCTTGCAGGTGATGCCCCACTGCTTGGCCAGGTCCTTGTAGATCTCCTTGCTCGTCTTGTTGCTCATCATTTCCGGCGTGAGGAGGCTGGCCTGGCGATTGGACTGCTGACCCTGACCGCGCCGCCCACTCCGGGAGGCGGTTGATCCTGAGGCGGACCCGGTACAGCAGGCCTCCTGGCACACTTGGCCCTGAACATTGCCGGAACTGGAACTCGCGTTGTTACCTATAATTAAGGAAAGAGTGCTCAGCTTAGACCACATCCTACTTCCCTCTGTGGAGCACTTACCTTCGCTGTAGTTGGCATAGCTGCCTCGATTCAGGAGGGGATCGTAAAAGTGGTGTCCACCGCCCGCTGCTGCCGATGCCGCCTGGCTGCTGGTACTGGCCGCGTCCCCGTCGTAGGTGGACTCGCAGCCCCCACCCTCACCACCCTCCCGCTCCTCGCTGCACTGCGCACACTGGTCATCCGAACACTGACTCTGGCCCTGACCCTCCCCCGCTCCGGCATAGCGTTCATCCGGGCAGCGCGAAGGCGACGCCGCCATCTCCGTCTCGAGGAGGAACTCGTTGATGCTCAGCTGCTCCTCGTTGTCGCTGCGCAGCTCCAGCTCGGTGACCCCCTCGATGATCTCCTCCCCGTCGTTGTTGTTGTTGTGGTGATGGCTGCCGCTGTGGCTGCTGGTGTTGTTGCCGTTGCCGTTGCTGATGTTGCTGCAGTGGCTGGCGTTGCAGCTGGCGTAGTTCTGGTTCAGGTTCTGCCTGCAGTCCGGATCGTTGCAGATGCTGCCGCCCCCATTCCCGGCAAGCTGCTCCAAGGCGGCACCTAGCTGGGCGGCGCTGTGTCGCGAGCTGTTGGCCGAGCTGCGCCGGCTGTTCTGGTTGGGCGTGGCGCTGTCCAGGGACAACTGTCGCTGGTGCTGGGACAGCCGGGTGTTCTGGAAGGGAAAATGGAGGCCTGTTTAGATCGTTGTAATTATGAACTTTCTAAGAGTATAATAAACATCCTTTCCAAACCCAATCATTCGATATTTTCCTGTAAACCTACCTCTTCTAGCACATGCTCGTAGGAAGGCGGTGGGGTGGTGGGCACGTTGTCCGCCTCTGCATCCGTCAATGATTCGTTGATGCACGGAGTGCGGCTCTGATTAAGATAGCCTGTAATCAATTTATCAATATAAAGCATCACAGTCGTAAATTGATTATAATATAGTACATAATATTATTCCTTTTTAACTCTGACTTTATTTAGGAGCCATCGGTACGAGTTGTGTGCATCACAGGAAGAATATGTGCGTGGCAAATAATTTATTCAGGGAAAATTGAGGATATATAACTATGTTACTTGTAGGTGAACATGCGTTTTATTACACAGAGAAATGGAAAATCAAGACACAATTCTTTCCCACTGAAATATGTTAGTTTAAAAAAGAGTGTTCTCTAGAGTGATTCCTGAAAAGGACTTCAGTAGACTTTTGATTAAATTGCATGCATAGTTATTAGGTCCAAATATATAAATTTAATGCCTGATTATGGATGTTTAAATAATATAAACCAAATCGGTGGATCGGGTGTAAATACCAATGTTAATTTCGGATGGCATTCTTCTCTGTGTGCAATGTAGAGATCGTGCTACCAAAGACAACATAAAGATAATAGCTCAGGAAAGACTTTCTTATAAAAATTCAATTGTAAGCGCGTTACGCATCTTATTCTTTGTATTGTCTTTGGCGCCACTGTGTCCTTCTTACCCAAACGCATGCTGTTGCTGGTGGGCGGCAGCAGCAACTTCCTCTCGCTGCTCATCTGGCCAAGACTGCTGCAATCCGCCAGATCGAGGCTGGAGCTGCTGCTGGCCTCCACCGCCTCCTGCAGGGGCTGCGGCTGCTGCTGCTGCTGGGTGCCCAGGAGCGCCTCGTTCACCTGCGGGTCGGGGTCGTGCTCCTGCGAGGTGCTGCGCGAGCTGCCCATCCGGAACTTCAGCTTGAAGGGCGCCATCTCAAACGGTCTGTGGGGCCACCTGCTCCTCCGCCGGCTTATGGTTGGTTACTTTTCTAATTCGGTGTCTTTGCTATTGGAACAGGCATTGGACGTTGCTGCATTGCATCACAACATCGACGTGAATGGAACAATTACGGAAGAATGTACAGAAAGAGAGAGCAAGAGAGATAGTAAGAGGGATAGCAACAGATGTACAATACGATTCTAGGCCAGAAGTGATTTGGTTACGAACAAAGGGGGAGTAAAGGCAAAAGTAAGGTAATAAACACAGATAATCATAATCGATCGAATTTACACCGATATTAATGGGAAATTGTTCAACGAACATTTTGGGTTTCAGCTCTTCTCGCTCTTTGGTTAGTGGCATGCAACGGTTTTGGCTTTGATTTAATTTGGCTTTCAGTTAACAGCGCAATTTTACCTGGTTTGTTGTCCGAAAGCAGTGAACTGTAATTAAATGATAGCGAAATTGAACGTGTGAGTGGCACAATGGCATAAATTAATATAGTTTATTAATAGGTTAATACATTTCGTAGCAATGTACCAACATTGATTGCAAGAGCATACAGTAAGAATCAAAATCTGCTTTTATAAGATTAGCCCCCTTAATAATGGGTACTTATTCTATACTGAGTATTATATTCATATTAATATGATTATAATAATATCTATCATAGACAATTTAGACTAACATTGATATTTTATGGAGAAAACCGATACAGACTACAAAAAACCTGCACTTCTGACAAAAACGATTTGTGGCATTTAAATCAATTCGTTTAAACGAGTTGGTAAAAATGCTCATATTAGGGATACCATTCTTTTTTACACTTGTTCTTAACAATATTTGTCTCTTGCTTGTCAATTAACTTGTCAGTCGCCACTAAGAGTTCGGACTTAAACAAAGAAAAGGACCTATTGATAACCACGCTGAATACAGATATTGGTTAGCAAGTGTGGTACTGAAGATAATCCTGGCAGATTAGAACATGTTTACTTGTTCGGTTTTATACAAAAGAGTAAACTTACTCATATAAACCACTTGCTCATTGCTAATTGCGCAGTTGCTTACTTGTTCACTGTTCATTCCTTGGCTGCTCAGTTGTTTACTGCTCATTGCTCAGTGGCTCACTTGTTCACTGTTCATAAACTGACTACTGAGTACTGCATTTAAACGACGAAAAAAAATACTATTACCCTTACAATTTTCATTGATAATTTATAGTTCCCTGCATACACTATTGTAAAAGTTGTTGCAATATAGCAAAAGAAAAAAATATATAACCTACTGATCAAAACCTAAGCCTACAAAAATCTGTTTAATTAGTTCACAAGTTGTTGCGGTGATCAGCGAGAGAGAGAAAAAGTGATCAAAGAATGGTAACCGAAATAAATTAAACAACTGATCAAAACTGAGCATGATTGAGCAACCGAACCAAAAGAGAGTAGTGAGTAATATTAACCAAGTTAATAAAAAAGAACTAGACTTCACTAAAAAGGAAACTTCTAGGAAGGGAAAATTGAACAAGTGTGCAAAATTTACCAAAATGGAACAAGTGAACAAAAATGAACAAAGTGAACAAACATGAACAATGAGTAAGTCATTTCCGACCCTATAAAGTATATATATTCTTGATCAGCATCAACAGCCGAGTCGATCTAGCCAT
>JAEIIU010056005.1:11943-27480 GCA_018874675.1 Drosophila baimaii
TTGCATATAGTCTTCTATATACTCTCACTGCTATATATGTCGGAACGGGCCGGATCGGACGACTATATCCCAAAGCTGTCATATAAACAATATTGAAAAAGTGGCTTATTTTTGCTATTTTTTAAGATATTTAAATGAAACTTTATTTGTGCTTCTATAATATAATAGTAGCCCCCTCCTATAAATTTCATTGAAATCGGACCAATATATCATATCGCTGCCATAGGAAAGATTGGTCAAAATTTATATTTTACATATGAATTTTGCATTTCGAATACATTTTACATTGTACGTGTTATATTTTACCAAAATCTTTAATAATAAGTAACAAATTATCTGCAAGGGTATATAAACTTCGGCTACGCCCGAAGTTAGCTTTTCTTACTTGTTTTGTGTTATATTATTTTTACCGCAGAGGTGCACACACAATGAGATTGCAATTGACCGCTTTTGTGCTGTTCTTCGTTTTGGTGGCGCGACAAGTTGTTGCAAATTCGGGCAACCGCCCCAGCCACGCCTCCCTCCGTCCTTCCGCCTACTTTCTCATTATTATGCAGATTGCACAAAAGCCACTCAAGCAAACATCTAAGACGATGCACAAAGTGAGCTTGTGTGTGAGCAGGCAGGCTATTATTATGCTTATTGCGCCAAGGAAGCTCATTACCTTCCGGACGAACCTCCCACGCGTCCTTGGAGGTGGCTCCTTGGGTGTGTGCATCCCAATTAAGGCAGCCATGTGTGTGTGTGTGTGTGTGCAAGAGGGTTTCGTGTATTTGCATACCGATACCCATCAACTTTTGATTGATAACCCAGGAGCAGCAGTTCCCGTGAAGCGGCGCATGTTAATTCCGCGGCAAACATTTATCTTTCCATATTTGCCGACAATAAACTGCCAATTGGCGGTGTTGACTCTGCAAGCAGATTCGTTCGCGATGCCTGCTGATTGGATGCAGGCAAAGCTTGGAGACTGACTCATATCATCAGCCTGAGGGCCTGGCAACTACAAGGAACCCCCATCCAGTCAAGCTCCCGCACAAGCAGCATCTTGACTGGCAATTGTTTGACTTGCTGGTCGGGGGAGGGTCCTGGAGCCCAGGATCCGGGTGAATATTGCATGGAAATCAGCAAGCACAGCTACCGGAATGCAGTCGAGCCTCGCCATGATGAACAGAGATTGATATACAAGCGTAAAAAACCCTTAATTCCATTCACAAGGCGTCCAGGAGTATGGAATTCTACCCGAATCCCTTGTGCATTTAAGTAGGCTCCAGCAACAGTTGGCTTTCAGTGGTCAGAGGACTGCATATGCATGTCCTTCCGACAGCCCCACCGCATGATTTATACATTTTGAATGAGTCGCGGGATATCAGGCAAGTCGGTGGGCTTTAAAATGGACGCGCCAGCTTAATCTTTAATCGAAACTTTTGACTTTGAGCAATGGCAGGGCGCATTTGACATTCTCATTAATTTCCAAGCAGACAGCTAACAAGGCGGGTCCGGGACAGGGACTTAGACCGGGATTGGGACCCGCTGCCCGGCTTTTACAGCCCGGGCGGACAGTTGGTTACGTGTCCGTGACAGGCTGCAGTAAATTGTTTTTCCCTGCTGCTGTCGTAAACAGAGACATTAAAAACCTGACTTGGCCGTGAGATTGAAGCGATGTGCATTTATTTGCTGCAGCTCCGGCTGCTCCTCAACCACCTCGGCCACATGGTCACAATATTCGGGCAGTGCTGTCTATAAATAGTTGGTTGACCCAGATAATAAAGGCAGGCACCATTGTTAGTTGGATCTGCCTCCCGCTGGCCGAACCAGAGGTCCTGTCAAATGCAAAATAAAAATAAAAAAGGGGAATGGAAAAAGGAAAACAGCATAAACAAGTGCAGCCTGTTTGCATTGGAAGTGACGCGAGCAAGGTCACTGCTGCTTATCCCAGGCTTAGCCTCCCGCCACTTTCTGGCGGTTTCTTCCGCGAGTATCTCCACTTTGGATAATGGTTACGATATTTAAATGTCCTTCTCGCCCCTTCCCCGCTCAGCCCGGTTCACTCTGATTAAAACGATACCTACTTTGTGGCCATCAGCATAAATAAGCACTGCGGAAAAGAAGCACTGAGTTCAATGATATTCTGGCTTCTAGAAGGTTATGCTGAGTTTTTGGAAATATATATAAAAGGACATTGTCTATCTCTCACTTTCTGATGCTGCATAAGTCAGATAAATCTCTCTGAAAGAAACTCTTCTAATAATATCATCGAGAACTCTCCTAACTCTTCTGATAAATATTATAATTGGGAACTTACCTCCAGTGAGGTGGTCTTATTACATATATTTTTTTGGTTTTTGTGCCACTGAACATCTCGGAATATCCTCAGTATATTTCGCTATGGTAATAGCATTTCTTAAGCTCTTTTTACACTGAATTTCGGAATATGATATCAATCGAAATGGCCTTTCTACCCCCTATTTATTTTGCGGTGTAGCAAAGTAGAATTGCTGGTCATAAAATCACTCGGCAAGTGAGCTCTTTGCGATTATCGAGAGGCGTTTGCCGCCAAGCGAAATGAATATTTTAGCTGCGTTTTTTACGCTCAAGTGCTCGGGCAAAGTGCTTTGTGGACTTTCGGGCTATCCAGCGGCCGACGCGGGTGCGGCACAATTACACAAATTGGATATTAATTGGCTGCTCCCGTCGACACTCCGCCCGCAATTAGTGAACATCGAAGGGCGCCTAGGTAAACAGGTAAACAAACAAACACGGGGTCAACTGGAGGGAGTCGTGGGATAGCCAGGACAGCCAGGATATCGATATCGAGGAGACAGCACCCCCCCGGGCGATGATGGAGCACCATGCCCGGGCATGGCATCATCGCCATACGGACAGATGTCGCTGGCCAATGGAATTGGAAATGGAAACGAGTGCACGGCGCAGTAGTGCGTTATGGGGGAGACACTGACACTGGGGGTCTGGGATAATGCGAAAGAAGGGCCATCCATTGTGGCGTCTGTCGCTGGAAAACTGATACTTAATTGAGCAAACAGCTTGCGGCTAGGGTCGGGTCGCATGATTCGGACTGGGTGGGTCCCGGGGTCAGTCGTTGTCGTTCCATCTACTTGTTTTCCCCCGTTCTCTGCGTTTTTTCCCCTTTGTGTCCGTCCTGGTGCCGACGGTACGAAAAATCGAAAACACAGCGACTGGGACTCCGCGCAGCCTTGGAACACCGTTTTCCCCCAAGGCGAAAGGATGTAGAGCTTACCTGGTCGCAGGATTTATAGCCGGATCGAGTGTGTAGCTGCCCAGCATCTGAGGGACAGCGACAGCGACAGCTCTGGTGCCTTCTCGTTGTTCCCGAATTCACTGTGGCTCAGATGATGGTGACAATAACTATTCCTCATTGCGTGCAGGGTTGGATTCCACACACAATATTTCGCTGGTCCTTCTGTCTGCCACCGACTGCTGAAAGCTGGCCGAAGGACCGAGCTTTTATTTGTCCTGCGACGGCTTCCGAGCTTCCCGAGGAGACGGCGGCAGCTTGCGCAAGTCTGGCGCCTGCGCTCCATCTCTTCCGGCATTTGGCCTCCATTGTTTTGCTTCGCGTGGAACATCCTCGCCATCTCCGCCTTGCCTGCATATTCGCGTGAAGGCGAGAAATGAGGATAGCCCCCAACTCCTTCCAACTCCACACATTTGACTATTAAGCCTAGTACAAACGTCTGATTTCTATGGGGATCTATAAGGAATTGACCTGATTGGGAACTCAAGCTAACATATACTTCAAATCAAGGTCAAGAAGAACAGAAAATAATTAGATACAAGCTATTCAAGTCTATTAAGTATTGCACTTAATCCTAAACATTATTCAGAAGTATTTATTTTAGCTCAATAGGTTTTATCCTTGATATACATGTATGTCGAACTCAACAGCTTCACCAAAAACCACACATAAAAAAAAAAAATCTATGTAATTAAAGCCAATGAGTGATAAAAATCGAATTCCCCGCCCATATCATGCTACAGTTTATCCGCATATCGCGCACTCGCGCCATCCTACTTGCCTGCACATTTGCGTAAAAGCCAGCTATGAGGATAGCCACCGACTCCTTCAAAATCCACACATTTAACGATTAAGCCTATAATGATTCTATAAGGATACATTTACAGCTCATTCTTAGGTTTTGTAAGTTTTTTCCTTTGTGGTCCTTTATGAAAGGACTTAAGAGGGAACTCAAGCAAAAGTTCCCCTTCAAATCAAGACAAAGAAAAAGTATAACTAAACAGAGACAAGCTAGGAAATCCTCAAATACGCATTTAATCCTTTTTTATTTATTGAATTCTCTCCTGTACGAGTCTAGAAATACAGAAATAAGATAAAGTTCCGGCTAAGTACATTTCGTTTGCTCTCGTATAAATGTGAGAGCTTACATTGACAGGGACCCAGACTTCCTGTTAAAACCTTTTCAAATCGGTAAAATAACAGTTCATTTCAGAGAGCCAACTGTGAGTGCAATTTGGTGCGCTCTGTTATTCGTTAACGTTCGGTTAAATTATAAGGGAGCAAACTGATTTTCTTTACCGAAAGTTTATCTGCTGATGATCTTTTAAGGTCACTTACCAATCAAGGACTTTGCCAGTGACTGCAGAAACCGGCCCTAAATACATACATTAAATCTTGAACTTGATCCTGAATATTTTAAAAAAAATATTTTGTTTAGCTCAATAGGTTTTATCCTTGATATTTATGAAGAACTCAATAGAGCCACCAAATTCACCATCAACCAAAGTATTAATCCTCGCCTTGACCAGACCCCTGGGCATGATAACGGCCCAACCTCTGGTGTCGAACAGGACGTTTTTCATCCAAAAGCGTCCCTTGGGAACTGGATACACATGGGCATTCTCAAACCAAGCCATCAGGATTGCTGTCCTTGATGAATCGTTCATAGTAAGTGCGAGTCGCGACACATATGGACATCTTGGGCACATCCATGGCCATCCGCTTGTATCCTGCAGAGCCCACATTCGAACAGAGATTTGGGGTTATTATTGTCGACTGCCCACTAAATTAAACGAACAATTTATTTATACCCCGTTAGAGAATATATAAAATCCATATAATTAAAGACAATGGAAAATACAAATCGATTACCCCGCCTATATCATATCAAATCTCCGCCTACCTTATGTCCATTCCTCATACGTTACATATGGTTTGTGCTATCATTAAATTAGATTTCCTTACAATTAATAATACGGTACAGTAACAAAAACTTATAAGATTCACTTAGTAGCACTTAGTAGTAGTCGGGCTGACACCCATATCATTTTGACTTTAGTTCTGTTCGGGGCTTAAAACTAAACGATTAATAAGGTTACATAAAAATACGTATTACATTTCAAATTGTATATATTAGTAAGATTAACTTGCTTGCTTACTCTGAGATCCAATAATATACATTTTAAAGGGAAAACGCCATCTTCCTTAATATTTCACAACGTTAGACATCCCAGAACTTCAAAATATTTTACTCTTTCATTATAATCTTTTGTACATACATGTCATCTAAATGTTTATACTAATATTTATCTATGGGTAAAAAAAAGGTTCGCTTCAGTTTCATTTACAAAATTATTCAGCTCTCCGATTCGCTTTCTACAAAATCTGACCCACTCGGGCTCAGAGTGGCTCACAGCAACTGTTGCAAAAGGAAACAATATTCATTGCTAGCCATAAATTGCATATTTATTTTACTATGATTTGGTTTTTCTTCGCCTTCAAAAGCTGCCGTGGATCATTTTTGTAACGCACAAATATTTCGCTCTTAAAAACATCAAACTTCCTGCGATTCGCATTATTCTGCTGCTCTCGCCAAGCCGGTCTCGCCTGCTTCCTTTGCAGACCCCAGTGGCCGGTGAAAACGGGTGACAGGACATAGAACTGGTATCCGGCTATGTGCATCTCATATACCTGGGAGTTTCTGGTGAACCCGTAGCCCAGAAATCGTTCATCATGTGCAGGTGCATTGTCCACCGCTATGTAGAATGGTTCGTACAGGAACTCAAAATTTGTTACGATATGGCTGACGGAGACCTCCGTCTCGTTTGTGCTTGTGGACAACCACCTAGAATAAAAGATTGGTTACTACAACGGCTTTTACTTTTATTATGGACATACTTTGAGAAATTGGTGGCATATTGGTTGTAGATGAAGACCTTCTCGTGGAACGGCCGAGCCAAACCCTTCCTAATCAGGCGCAGCAGTCCGTTCTTGGAACGTGGAAACGTGGCCCGCACATCTATCTCGAACGTGGGTATTACGTAGGCGCAGCTTTTCGTGCAGTTGGCCGTCCTGAAGAAGTGGTTGAGCTGCGGGACACTGTTCGTGCTGGGAACTATGTCGATGTCGGTCAGAAAGACGTACTTCGTCTGACAGCCCTTGCGAGCCAGGTTCCGCATGTGGTTCTGGGGATATGTGCTCCTTTGCCGCCACTGCAGCGTTCTCAGCGAGCGGAACTTGAGCAATGCCTTCAGCGTTCTATCCGGATACTGGCAATCGAATTTGCCCTTCATATTCAATGGAATGGCAGCCACTCTGGGCAGCTTGTCGTAGTCCCGCGGCGTCAGCAAGTGGAAGGTGGCATTCTCCCGTATGTTGGCGAAGCACAGGCGCATATAAGTGACGAAGTACTGCAGGACGACGAACTCCTCGTGCCCAGCAGCGAACACGGCCACCGACATTTTGCCCTGCCAATTGGCGGCCACCTGGGGCAGCGAGTTGAGACGCTCCACGGAGGTCTGTGTGGCCAGGCAGACCAGGTTGGCCTCCGGCGAATCCATGTACTGCTCGCCCAGTAGGGCAAAGTCCTTGATCCGATACAGCTGCTGATTGTCCCAGCGCCCATAGCTCAGATCGACGTTCTCGAACGCCAGCGTAGCAGTGTTGTTTGGAGCCAACAAACTGTCCAAATGGGTCAGCGGTTGCAGCAGCGCGTAGGCGATATCCGGATGCTAGGGACACTCGGCAGCCGTTGGCGTTCTAGGAGTTGGCTCTGGCAATTGGCATTTCGTGGGTGGAGCCGGTGGATACACCTTGAGGAGCCAAAAAATGTTGACCGAGAGGAAAGCCAGCACTATTTTCAAGGTACTACAATTTGATATGTGGCACTGGAAGATACATACATATCAACGGCTTTAAAGGATACGTTTGGAATAAAATGCGCACTTACCATCATTCGAGGGGCACGAAAATATCACAAGGCAATTATTTATGAGGAAAAACACAACCTTAAAAACTAATATCCTTCCCAGTGTGACCGTTGGTTAGTGGGACCTTATTTAATACCGTTTCATACCAAACAGGTCCTGTTCTGGATTCCAATTTGATTGCGTATTCGATTGAATTTGACTTTCAAAAATAATTGTTTCAACTTTTTAACATATACATAATATATACATGAATTCCAATAATTTTTATAAGAAAAGATGTTATTTATCAATAGGAAAAAAAAACATTTAACATGGTGCATGCGAATGACTACCTTATACTTAATTCCCCATGTCTACAAAATGTAGCATCCAAATAAGAAAAATTCTATTGCAACGACTGCAATTAGCTTTTGCCATTGCACTTATTCAACGCCTGTTTTTTCTTGACAATATTTTTTTCTGTTATTTTTTAATTTTGCACATTGCAGCTCTAGGTTGTCGGCAGCTAGCCGGTAGTCGATAGCTATCGATGAACCCCAGGGATGAAAGCATCAAGGCGAAATAAGTATAATATAGTCCCACTGAAAAGGTTCAGTTAGTTTAAAGTTTCCTATCACAAGAAAAGTTTCTATTTATATTTGAATTTTTGTATCATTTGGAATTAGAAAGAAGTCGAATATATTTTCTTGTATTGATTCTGAATTCCAAAATGAATTTTATTTTACATTAACATGTTAATGCTGGACTAATATTAACATTTGTCATACTTAATTTAACTTTATTGATCTAATTTGATCATTTCTTTTATATATATTCTTATACCTTTAGAAGGTGCGTATGGTTTAATGTTGTCCATCATCACACAAAGTTCTTTTAAAATTAAACTTTTAATCATTTTAAATTACAAAATAATCGAATTCGTATCCTTTTGTTAGGATTCTTGCTTCTTAAATGCGTTTTAATTTTAATATACAATGTTAGAGATAGAATCATATTAACAGTAACCATTTGCATTGCATTTTATTGATCTAATTTTATCATACCTTCTATATATTTTCTTATCTTATCCCTAAATTGAAGAGGAGTCGGATGGTCATACTGTCCACCATGGCCAATTGATCGCATTGAGCCAAAAAAGTTATCCACACTCTCTTGGCTTAAACGACTTGTTAGTATGTGTTTTAGATCGTACACATCCGACAAATAGCCATGCAAGCCATCAAGGGATGCGTTGTTGACTAAAATGCCCTTTTGGAATGTCAGCATATCGCCCGAGTCCGTCATCTCCGTGCGCATAATCTCAGACATTTTAGCCAAAATGCCTTGCTGGATTTCAATTTGCTTACCGTAAGGCTGCGGCGAATCGATATAATTTAATCTCGACACTTTAGAGCTGAAAACATCGAACCATTCATTGAAAAGTTTAAAAAAATCGGCGGTTTCGCTCGCGTTCCCTATATCATATCCCAACTCATAGCATCGTCTAATGGAGCTGGCTGTTGTGTTGGAGAACAGTTGCGTAGCCAGTTTATCATTTTGCTTAGCGAGTTTTATATGACTTTCGTTAATCTTTAATTTTATGGAATCAGCAGAGTTGGCACAGTAGCTAATAGCCTGCTGAATTGTGGATGTTGTCAATTTGATCCCGTTAATGACCAATCCAGACTCAACATAGTGATTGTGGACCAATTTTATTAGATGCGGGGTATCAGAAAACACGAATATTTTCGATTCTTCATCCGCTGGATGGCTAAACCACGATCTGTTTGCTAAAAATACAAAAATAATATAAATGTATCTTTTGTAATAATTCCTATAAGAAACTTACTCTCCGATATGCCAAGCTCTCTCCATAGTTCTTGGTTTTCAGCGCTCAAATCGGAGACAATGGCTACCACGGGATAGTTTATTTTGTGTAGTTTCATTATAATTGTATTGAGAGTATCCGCATCCATTCGAGTATCGAACCCGAAGTAAACTGGCTGTTTCCAGGATTTTTTCAGTCCACGGACTATGGCTAGTTGAACATAGTTACGTGGCTCATCTCCAATGTCTTCCGAGCCATCGTTCTCGGAACCAGCAGCAATCTGCATTTTGTCGATTGACAAAACGCAAAGTTTATCCACTTCGGGAATTTCTTCCTTCTCCATGAGGTCTATCACGACATCGAGCGTACCTGCATTAATCTTAACATCTGCCAACCACCTAAATATTGTGGCCCGACTCGGCAGGGGATATCCTTTTTCATACAGGTGATTGTAGGTACGAGGCCCCACGGAGTGAAGGCAAATAGCAGCAGACATGTCTGTTGCATTGAATGTGGCTCTTTTCCCGCCACTCTTCAATATTTTGATTTGGGTCTCGGTGAAAATTTTGCCAAGAGACTTTTCCATCTCCTGATACTTCTCAAGCTGCTGGCGTAAGGAACGCATTTCCTTCTCCATCGCCTTAATCTGCTTCCTCAGACTCTCGGTGCCCATAAGCGATGTAAGATTTATCACGTTTTCCCTGGAAGGCAGTAGAATTATTACTTGTGTATGCTTACTTACATTACCTCGGTTAACTTACTCTGTTTGAGTGCTGGAATTGGCGTAGCCCAATTTGACCATCTTTGCTTCAGGCCCCGACTCTCTTTGCGGAACCGCATCGTTGTTCAGTCGTCTCCTTTTGAATACCTGACCTTTATTTGGCGACGACTTCCACTGTGAAGCATCAAAATGCGTGTCGCAAAGTCTTGATCGGTCGCCAAGGCTGCAACCCAGAATTTTCTCCCATAGGGATCTCCTCACCAAACATTTCGGTGCATTTATTAATTTCACACCTTCCATGTGCTTGCGGCAAAAAGTGCAATAAGCCATGTTTCTGTCAAGCACGTAGGTGTTAAAAGAGAAACAGATGCGCCGGCAAAGACTTTAACTAATTGTCACAAAATAGTAAACAATACGCAAGTTATTTGTTATGTGCAGAACACAGCGATTGCCGATAACGATTAATCGAAGAAGAAGCTGACGCGAACCAGTTCCCTATTACAATAGGTCTGGAACCAAAATTCAAAGCCTATGCCGGCAAACGGACAAAAATTAAATATTAATTTTGTAACATAATACTAATAGCAACGATGCGAAAACAGAGATGCACATGAAAACTGGCAAGTCCAAACTAAATACATGGAGCATAATATTAATGTTAAATTGAATAGCCAAATATCTCAGGGCAAACACTCAAAATCCGTTGTTGCAATGGTCCTTAAAAATGTTTTTGGTCCTCAGTTATGTTAAAGTAGAAGAAAATATACAATATCAGTTTGATAAAAAAATATCGATGTTTTGAGAATTGTAAGACCATCGATGTTTTGTCGATATTCCAACTTTACATCATACGGTCTGACCGTGTACCAGGGCAAGACTTTTGTTCATATCTATGTAGAGTAATGTATACATTATATACAAATATACATGTTGAAAACAGCGAGAAAATAATCAAGAATAACATTTAAAATTGATATAAAAACAAATCAAGGAACTTGGCCCTAAAAAAACCAGTGTCGGGCATGATAAACCGTGAATCTCAAGCGCGAGCACCAGTTAAGAGAACCTACCGAGAGTGCATATAGAAAAATATCCATATGTATGAAATAACAATAATTAAGAACCTGTGTTGTTAATTCTGTCGCTTAAAAATCAAATTCGCCGGCTTTATGTAAATGTACGTACAAGTGTGTGTGCCGTAAGCTAAATGCTAAACTATACCCTGTAATTGTAGAGAAAAAAAATCGCCTCAGTTGGTTGGTGTGCATATATAATTAAATTAGTCTTGCCGATTATAGCTCTGTCCATCCGATTTGTTTTGATGAATCCTTGCTGCGAAGGTGACTGGTGAGGGGTAGTGGGGAGGAGGCACAGGAAGGCCAAGCAATTTCTGAGCAATATTTCCGGCCCGGTTACGAGTTCTGTATGTACTTGCGTATATTGGTATGTAACGTACATACCTATGTAAATATGTCTGATAAGTGTCAACAGCCAAGAATTTATCCACCAAGCCCACGTACATAATAGGCGATGATCCCCCAGAGCCTGTCGGCTGGCACACTGCACGCCACCTTATGTACATTCCCATTCCCCCCCCCTCGTGTATGTATAGTTGGTACCAAGAAATCAGCAGATCCAGTTTATTACAACGCCCCTAGCGATGGGCTTAAAGATTTGTTAATTGCTTAGGTGACCTTTGTTAGCGATGTGAGATACAGCGGGTTGGCGCTCGGAAAACGGAAACCTAATGCATGTCCGTCTCTTCGCAGGGATTCGTCACAGGCCAACATGGAGGAATCAGCGAACCCGAACCATTATGGTGTCAACCAAAGACTACAGAAGCCAGAGGGATGGCTGCCCAACGTGGGCGAGTACCATCCGTCGCTGCTGTTCCCAGAGGACCCGCGCAGGTATTTCCACAACCCTCCGCCACCACACCCGCTCCCGCTGCCGCCCGCAGAGCCGATCGACGGAGGAGTCGCCCACATACCCGCTAAGCTGCCGGAATACGGCGCAGAGATTAGCCATCCCGTCGAGCCCGTTGAGCCCGATCGAGTCACAGCCGTCACTGGGCCGCCACCGCCGCCGCCGCTGCAGCCACCATTGGCCGATGTGGTGGTGGCCACCAAGAACACAGTACCTTACGGACACAAGCGGAAGAATTCGGTGGCCGACGAACAGGCGGCGGCGAGCAAGAAGCTCAGTCTGGCCACCGCCGCCGCCGCCGCCGAGGCCGAGAAAAAGAACATCCACCTCCGCAAGAACATCCGCGACGTGATGAACGAGAACAATCTGGACACCACAACGCTGGCGGCCCAGCGGGAGGAGTCCGAGCGCTTGGCTCGCGTTGCTGGTCAACAGAAGTCAATGCGCGAGATCCAGAAACAGGTGGTGCACAAGCAGATCTTCCGCATCCTCCAGCTGGACGAGAGCGAGGGCATCGAGAGCTGTTCGGTGTCCAACCACGCGGAGCACCATCCGCCCGTCGACTTCCCCGAGGACGAGATGGCCTCGGACACGTTCGACGAGTCGAACAGCAGCAGCCTCAGCGGCGGCAGCATCGGGGACGTAATCCACAAGGAGGCCTCCTCCAGTGTGGAGCAGCCCAGCGAGGTGGTCACCATCGACGACAGCTCCTCCGACGACGATTGCATACTGCTGTCCGAGGAGGAGATGGAGGAGGACGACGAGGACCTGAACGAGTCGGACGACGCCACCAACAGCGGCATGCACGTCAAGGACCTGTACAATGTGCCCGACGAGAACGGCCAGGTGGTGGTCAACATGGCGCACCCCGAGGGCGAGGAGACCCTGTACCTGGCCCCCCAAATAGCCAAGGTCATAAAGCCGCACCAGATCGGCGGCGTGCGCTTCCTGTACGACAACATCATCGAGTCCACGCGAAGGTACAACAAGTCGAGCGGGTTCGGGTGCATCCTCGCCCACTCCATGGGCCTGGGCAAGACGCTGCAGGTTGTTTCCTTCTGTGATATCTTCCTGAGACACACCTCGGCGCGGACGGTGCTGTGCGTGATGCCCATCAACACGCTGCAGAACTGGCTGAGCGAGTTCAACATGTGGATTCCGCGCTACTCCGCGGACGGCAATGTGCGGGCCCGCAACTTCGACATCTACGTGCTGAACGACCAGCAGAAGACGCTGACGGCGCGGGCGAAGGTCATCCTCAACTGGGTCCACGAGGGCGGGGTCCTGCTGATCGGCTATGAACTGTTCCGGCTGCTGGCCCTGAAGCTGGTGAAGACGCGCAAGCGCAAGGGCAGCGTCATGCGGCCCGACGGCAGCGACTCCAGCAGCGATCTCATGAACCTGGTGTTCGAGGCGCTGGTGAAGCCAGGCCCTGACCTGGTCATCTGTGACGAGGGGCACCGGATCAAGAACTCGCACGCCGGCATCTCGCTGGCCCTGAAGCAGATCCGGACGCGGCGGCGCATCGTGCTCACCGGCTACCCGCTGCAGAACAACCTCCTGGAGTACTGGTGCATGGTGGACTTCGTGCGGCCCAACTATCTGGGCACGCGGACCGAGTTCTGCAACATGTTCGAGCGTCCCATTCAGAACGGCCAGTGCGTGGACTCCACGCCCGATGACATCAAGCTCATGCGGTACAGGGCGCACGTCCTGCACTCCCTGCTGCTGGGCTTCGTGCAGCGGCGCTCGCACACCGTGCTGCAGAGCACCCTGCCGCAGAAGTACGAGTACGTTATCCTGGTGCGAATGACTCCATTCCAGCGAAAGCTTTACGACACCTTCATGACGGACGTGGTGCGCACGAAGGCGTTTCCCAATCCGCTGAAGGCCTTTGCCGTGTGCTGCAAGATATGGAATCATCCGGATGTTCTGTACAACTTTCTGAAGAAATGTGAGACTGATTTAGATTTAGAAATCGACGAGGATCTGTCCAAGAGCGTCGTCGCCACACCATCTGTTGTCGAGCCCTCCCATCCCCATCATGATCCTGCCGTAAGCGTGGCTTCGCCGCTAGGCGAGCGAAAGAACAATGGATCCAGCGAGCCCCTCAACAGTATCAATAGCATTGAGGCCTTGCCCAAAGCCGAGAATCAAACGTTATTCAGTATGCCGACCTCCTCGGATCTGAATGCAAAGTATTTAAATAAAAGGTAAGGTTCGAAAGGTGTTACTAATAATGATCCAATGGAATCAGGCTATAATCTATCGAGGTGACGACTTAAGTCAGCCTACATAAACTCGCCAATTTGCACACCACATAATTTCGGCTAAGTTTATGTCGTTAATTGGACGGTGAACTTGTGTCACCTGTTACAGACATTATTCTAGCCAGCTTCTGTTTTTCTTTCTGTGCAAACCACAAAGATTCACATTCGGCGAGTTTATGTCGTTTGTTTTTTGCGGCGACTTTATGTCGCTTGAAAACGGCATATTTTAGTTCGAATTTATGTCGTTTCAAACCAAAATAAATTTGCAAACGACATAAGTTCGCCGTTTTAGATTATGTCTCTTTTAAACGTAATAAGTCGTTTTAAAATGTCGTTAAGTCGTTTTAAAATGTCAGAAACCCTCCGAAAATAACGACATAATCTCCCTTGCACTTGTACTGAGCGAGTTTATGTCGGCGGACTTATGTCGCCATGCCAATCAATCATTTATACTTAACTTTCCTAAGACTTAGCAACTTCTCTTCTTCATTTCCGTCCAGTCCCAGCTTTTATGAGGAAAAACCGGAGCCCCTTGGCTATGGGGCATTTGGTGGTGAAGGAAAGAACAACTATTGGATGGATTCCAGTATTTTGCCCAAGCCGGGATGCGTGGAAGTCATCAAGCAGACGGATACAAACATGTCGAGCAGCTTTGAGAGTATTACGACGTCCTCGGAGATTGTGGACCTTGACACGAACGAGATTAAAACCGTTGAAACGACCATACAATCAGCGTCCTGTACAAATAATCAAGTAGACAATGAGTGCAATTCGAATAAGCCAAGTGACTGGAATGCCCCGGGCATTAAAAACGCAGCCGGCAACGCTGCCGCAGAGCCGTTCAAGAAGTTGCTGAAGAGCAAGCGAAACGACGAGTTCTCGTGCTCCTGGGCCGTCGAGATAATGCGGAACTATGTGTCGGGCCTGATCTCGAATTCGCCGAAAATGGAGATCTTCTTTTGCATTCTGAAGGAGAGCATGCATTTGGGAGATCGCATCTTGTTATTTAGCCAAAGTCTGTTGACCCTAAACCTACTCGAGGGCTATCTCAAGTCTAGTTATGTTCCTGGGAGCAATCAACTTTGGACTAAAAATACTTCCTATTTTCGTAAGTGTTTTATATTCTCTATATCCATAAATGTTTTGCGTTTTTTCTCAAGTATAGATCCCCGCTTGGACCTTGATTTTATTTAAATGCTTTCTTTTCTGTAAAAAAATTTACATTTTCCAGAGTCGTCTTGAGGGGTTTTATCTAGTTAGAATTTGAATATATCAAAGTCTGGAACTTTCAATCCGACTGTCAATTCAAAGTCGCTAGAATTACTAAGATGAGTAGTGACCATACATTTGAATTGCCATATGCAATACATTTTATGTTCCTGACTTTCTCTTCGCTGTCACAAAGTTGAGAGCGTAAAAATCTAAAAATAGAATGCGATTGCATGTGTGCTTATACATGTAGAATGCGTGAGAATATGTGTACACATATACAGTCGTCGGCTGCCGCTGTCTGCGTTCAAATGAGCAGCTGGCTCTAGAGCTAGTGTTGTGTAAATACTGCTCTTTTAGGTGAACATGTTCACTCACTCTTTTTTTTCAAAAGAGTCAAC
>JAEIIU010056006.1:0-20330 GCA_018874675.1 Drosophila baimaii
CACCCTGTTCGACACACTCAACCTAGTGATGGGACGATTAGTCATATGACATGCAATAATCGATTATATTGTATTATTGTATATATATTATAACGATTTAATTGTATCGACTTGTGTTGCGAATAATTAAATCTATTATTCAACAAATTAATCGCATACATACATACAGTTCGCATCTCAAATCCAGGACTAACAAAGGTTTTTCCTAAATTCTCATGTCACACAGAAGCGCAATAGGCTGACTACTTCACGCCTTACAAAATGACTATTTTTAAACTCTATTCTACATAAATAACCAATAATAATAATATATAATAATTAATATAATCATCATCGATTTTATTTTTTACCGATTAATTGTAATTAAAATTCACGTTTAGTAAAATAATCATATAATTCATTAAACGATTAATGAAAAAAATTTCCCATCACTACACTCAGCTGTTTGACAGCTGGACAAATGCTGACAGCTGTGGGTTATACATAACAAGAAAATTCCGAATTTAAGACTTTACAAATCCAAGAAATGAGAAAGGGCAACACGGTCGAATGTAATTATAAATCGAATTTTATTACCACCAAAAACAAAAGCATCAAGCATCCACATTTCCCAAATCCTCATGGGGCTCCTCAGTCTTGACTTCGACACACACCGAAGGCGTACTACCAAGTCCTTGATCTATCATTTCGATCCCAGTATGACATCTCTTCATATGACATTTAAGTTTGAAGTTTTCCGAAAATGATTTAAAACATTCGGTGCAATTATAAGGACGTTCTTCTGTGTGTGTCCGGATGTGATATTGATAGCTGGATCTATACGCAAAGTCCCTTGGACATTGCGGACACTTAAATGGTCTTTCTCCCGTGTGAGTGCGGAGGTGTGTTCTCAGACCGGAACGATTAGCAAAGGTCCTTGGGCAGCGAGAACATTTAAATGCTATTTCATCGGAATGAGATCGAATGTGTTGCGTTAGACACCGCTTCTTGGCAAAAGATTTCGGGCATTGCGAACAAGTAAAGGGTCGCTCGCCCAAGTGAGTTCGCATGTGGATCTGCAGGACATCAGGTCGTGTGTAGGTCTTCGGGCAGTGAGGACATTCGTAAGGTTTTTCACCCGTGTGACGGCGGATGTGCGATTCCAAATTGTATTTATTGGCGAAGTCCTTGGGGCATTCGGTACACTTGAAAAGCCTTTCTCCGACGTGCGTACTCCTATGTTTTTTCATGACCGAAAAGTGGGAGAAGGTTCTAGGGCACAGAGTACACTGGATCAAGCGTTGCGGCTCGGAATGCGTAGCCAGGTGAACGTCTAGATTTCGCCGCAACACAAAAGTCTTTGGACATTGGGTACAAGCGAAGGGTCGCTCTCTCAAGTGAGTGCAGATGTGACTGTCCAGATGAGAGGACTGTGAGAAGGACTTAAAGCAGTGGGAACACTGGAAGGCCCGCTCTTTTGTATGTGTCTGAATGTGCTCTCGCCGGGCGGTAGTGTGTGATTTTTCACCACTGTAATTGCTAATATGTTTCTTAAACTTGGACAGTTCGGTAAACGTCTTCGGGCAGTGGGAGCACAGGAAGGGCGGTCCTTCTGGGATCGGTCCATCTTTGCTCAGCTCCTCCTCACTATCATGTATATCATCTTCCTGTATTTCGTCTTCAAGAGACTCAGTCTTTACTTGGCTGTCATCCGGATGGAAGATGTAGTAGTCCTCTTCATCGGAGGTTTCTTGGTCAATTGGCTCGTTTTTCACGTAACATTCAAAAGGACTCCTAGGTGGTTCCCAATTCGGCAGTATTGCCTCTTCTGCTCCTTCGTCCTGTTCTCTTATTAACTCTTCTTCATGCGGCCAATCCTCATCAGTAGCCTCTTTCTTCACTTGCAGAGTTCCCTCGTCGGCGTCTTCCTCCTCCTGTGGCTCTTCCTTAAATTGGCTGCGAAGATCGTGGAACATCCTGCAGGCAAGGCGAACAAATGGTTTTAGGCAGGTAATCGTGAGTTTAAACATATTTACTTACATTTCAGTCTATATTAAAAAAAAAAACCAAGAACAACTGGTTTGTTTTGCTTATGTTTTCTTACAATAACCACCCTGTTCGGCACACTCAGCTGTTTGACAGCTGGACAAATGCTGACAGCTGTGAGTTATATTGTTAAAAACCAGAAAATAATTAAAAATTCGTTATACGAAATAACAAAAATTAAGAACTTTTATTCTTTACTAACTCACTTAGAATACGAAACCTTTAGATAAAGTGAATATATCCTTTTCCCTAAAAAAGTTTTAAACTTTAATATTTAAAATTCAGAGTAATGAGTTCTTAACGGAACTTAATGATAATATAAAAGAGTAAAAATCCTTGAATCTCATTTTTTAGATTATTTTGTTATACCAATTTGAACACACCCCGAGAGAAATTTAAAATAAGACTTACATATAAACCAATTTAATAATTTTAATTAAAAGTTGGGATAAGGTTAACTATACAATTAAAATTTTATCTAAAAGAACTATATTTAGTAAAATCTTCTAAATCAATGGTAAAAGATTTATAAAAAAAAGTAAAAAAAAAAGTAGAAGAGCTCTCATTGCACTACAATATTGCACAAAATTCAAAATATTGTTACTAAATTCCTAAAATAACTAAAATAAAAATTAAAATTGACAAATTCATAAAAGATATCGCAAACATATTTGGGTAGGCGGTGGGTGACAGCCCCTTAGTGATTATAATTATAATTTATAATGAAGATCTCGCTAACTCTCGCCGGAAGGCTCATCCTTTGCATGGGTTCTGATGTGTCCCCGTAGTGTGGAGGTCTCGGCAAAGGACTTCGGACAGTGGGGACAGTGGTAAGGCCGTTCTCCGGTGTGCGTACGATAGTGACGCCTCAGCTCCTCGTTGGTCACAAAAGCCTTCGGGCACTCCGGACACGGGTGTGGCCTCTCGCCCGTATGGCTTCGTATGTGTATTTTCAGGTAGGATTGCTGGGTGAAGGACTTCAGACAGTGCGGGCACTGGAACGGACGTTCCCCCGTATGGGTTCGGATATGGGTATCACAATGTTGCTTCAGCGCAAAGGTTTTCGGACAATGGGAACACTGGAAGGGCTTCTCTCCGGTGTGGATGCGAATGTGCTTCTCCAGATTGCACATATGCGAGAAGGTCTTGGAGCAATGCGTGCATGTGTGTGGTCGTTCCTTGGTGTGGGTTCGCAGGTGACTATTAAGATTACACAACTGGGTAAAGGACTTCGGGCAGTGGGGGCAGGTGAAGGGACGCTCCCCAGTGTGTATTCGCTGGTGGGCCTGGAGAGTGGACAGCGTGGCAAAGATCTTGGTGCAGTCCTCGTGGGTACACTTGAATGGCAGGTCTCCTGAGTGCAAGCGGGTGTGTCGCATAAAGCTAGACTTTGTTCCAAAGGATTTGGAACAATCCGGACACGTAAAATGAGTTTTCTTTCGCCTTTTTGAGCCTGCCTTGATGCTGTAGTCCTCATCGGCTTCTATATCATCTGGGATATATTCATTATCGCCCTCGGAGTCATCGTCATCTTCAATGACCTCACTTTTCACTTGACGATTTGAGTCTTCTTCGAATATGTCCTCCTCTACAGGCTCGTTTTTTACTTGTCCTTCGAACGGTTCGCCATATGGTTCCTCCTGCTCACGGAAATCCTCTTCGACAACTTCACTCTTTACATGGAACAGGTCTGGCTTCTGCTCATCATTGTCTTCTGTCCTGGGTTCGCCATCCGAACTCTCACTCTTGATTTCAGTTATGGTAAAGACTTCCGTTTCCAATAAGTCTTCCTGCTCCTCCTTAATCCCTCGCTGGTGCCTCTGCTCGTATGCACTTTCCACATCCTGCAGGCAAGGCGTACATATGGTTTCGGGTAGGGAATCCCCTCTAGAAACGCTTGATCCAGTAAATTGGAAAATCATGTCAGCAATGGAGGGGCTTAATTCTGGAGGCCTGCTCTCAAAAATATTGACCATGGCTTCATGGTTTTCCATGCAAATACGACAATGTTCATCCATTGCCCTGGAAATCAATAAATGTAACTGGATAATTTCCATTAATTATTAAATAAATGTACTTACATCTTTCTTAATATTTTAAATGTTTTGAGGAAGGAAAACAGCTGTTTTGCTTACGACATTATTTCCCACCCCCAGCTGCGATTCACCGTTTGCAGCTGGACAAAAGCTTACTTTTGTATCACTCAGCTCTGCAGCCCTGGTAGTCGATTTTAAAATTTAAATAAAAATAAATTAAATTCATTTCAATTTAAAGTTTAAATAAAATGGCAAGCTGAGAATTGTATGTTTATTTGTATTGTATATTTTTTTGCAGAATATAGAGAAGATACAGGATTGGGGGCACACATTGTACTACCTCGTGCAGCATTTTAAAGCTATAGTTCAGTTTATTTTATTTTAAGACCATTTAAAAAATATGAATAGTTCGAAAATATAAAGAATGTTATCTGGATTAACTGCAACAGCAACTCCTTTGCAATTTCTCAAAATTATTTGGTAAACTTAAGCCTGTTGAAACTAAAAAATAGATTTTATAAAAAATTCAATTCTCTTTTAGGAAAATATTTATATTTAAAAACATTTAATACTTTTCGACTGAAGCCGAAAGCTATGAAATTTGAAATGACTTACAAGAATATTTAAAATAACCCCATAAACAATTCTTGGTTATTTATTAGATATTGAGAAATGTTAAAGCTAAAGCCACAAAATTTGGTATACAAACAAACATTAAAAATATATGTATATTTACCAGATATTTATAATAACATACATAATATAAACTCTAACAAATAAAAGCAAATTTTTAAAGATTTAAAAATAAATAAAACATGAATAAACCAATTAAAAATAAATATATTTTTGAGAAATGAATGAAATTTGGAAAACAAAAATAGTTATTTCTTATTTAAAACATTTCCCCCATGGGCTTGACGGTGATTTCATGAACCTGAAACCAAAATATAATATTGTTAAATATACTCTTCAATCGAACCCATTATATCTACGCTCACCTGGACATGAGGCGGTGTCCCCAAGGCGTACATCACAGCATCGGCAATATTCGCAGGCTCCAAGCGGGCCATGTCCTTTACATAGAAGTGAATCTCCTCGGGAAAGATATTGGTGTTCACTGCGCCGGGACAAATGCCAGTCACTCGAATCTTTTTCGTGTGCAGCTGGAACTCCTGGCGATAGGTCTCCGTGATGGCCGTAATGGCGAACTTTGTAGCCGGATAGATATTAAAGGAAGGCAGCACATCGATGAAGTTGAGCACCTGATGTCCGGCAATGCTGTTGATGATGAGAACGTGACCCTCGTTGCCCCTTTTCTTCATGTTGTTGAAGGCCTCCCGTGTACACCAAATCACACCCATCACATTCGTGTCCAGGACCTCACGGAGTTTCTGGGTGTTTCCGGGAGTGACAAGTTCCGTTTCACGAGTGATTCCGGCATTGTTGAGCAGAACATCGGGCCCCTCTAGCTCCCGTTCGATCCAGTCGAACGAGCTTAGGACCTGCTCCTCCTTGGAGACATCACAACGTCTCGGTATAAAGTTAGCCTGCAGATGCGCCGGCAGGCTGTCCCTCAGTTCCTTCAGCTTTGCCTCCCTTCGAGCAAGACCCACCACCCGCAATCCTGCTCCGATCATGGCCCGGGCACAGGCGGCGCCTATGCCACCGCTGGCACCCGTGACTACGGCTAGTTTGTTGTGCCAGCGCTCCATTGCATCTGATGAATGAATGGAAAGCGAAAGTCAGGCACAGAAACCCCTCAGAAGCAGCTAGTTGGCTTCTTCACTTGGAAAAAAAACAGTTTAATTTCGGTTTTAAGTCATGAAATATTCGGAGATGTCATAGAAATCGGACTGAGGGATTTAAAATCAAATTAAACACTCAAATAGTATGCTACAAAAAGGTTAAAACCACACCAAAGACAAAAACCTTTGCATTTTATTCTTTTAGATTTGATTAAAAATCCATTTGGTTCTTATCATTTTTTAATTATTTTATTAAGTTTCGTAGTATTTTCTAAAATTCTTGAAGCCCTTTTCCTGAGTGTAGCTGGAGTATTAAGGTTAATCGCTAACGGTCAAATGTGGGGCTTGCTGCGGTCAAAGGCCCGTGTAAGCACTGCGAAAAATAATTACCATAAGGACTTACCATAAGTATTTACCATATGTTACCATACCACAATGTATGTATATAAATTCATCCAATATATATTGGATATACCATTTTCTTTTATTCAAAAAATAATCATAATCATAATCATATCTTTTCTTTATGTTACAAGATAGTCACACTTATAATTAACTTGAATTATATTTCAATTTATTTTAAACCTTCATATATAATTCCTCACTAACTCTTGATTATAGGACTAGTCGTTCTCACCATCGAAAATCTAACTGTATAGTTTCTTTGATATTTGAAAAATCTTAATTACTACATTAATAAACTAATAAAATACAAATAAATACACCGCTTAAATTCCTGAATTTCAATCTAATCATATTATATTGTATAGCATAGCAATATACATTTTATTTAAAATAATTAACTTATCTCGTTAAATTAATGTTACCATATTCATTCACTTTTAAAATGCTTAACCGCACATAGCAGCCAGCTTTTGTCCCGCTTCACACGTCAGCTGATTGTGCCAGACAGGGTGGTTACTGGTCAGATTGTCGTAAACAAAAATATTTGTGGTTTTCTAATTTGTAAAATATTAACAAAAATTAAGGTAAATAAGTTTTATATTCAATAGAAAATATATTAATCCTATTGATGAATCTCAGGACAATGGAGGACACATGCCGCATTTGCATGGGAAAGCCGGAGGCCTTGGTTAATATTTTTCAAGGGACGCCTCCTGCTGAATCAACCGTTTCTCTTGCGGATATGATCTCTCAATATACTGGCTTTGCCGTTACTAAAGGGGATTCCCATCCAGAAACCATCTGCTCTCCTTGCCTGCAGGATGTGCAAAGTGGATTTCAGAAGAGCCAGGAGTACCAGAACCAGTTAACGGAGGATGCGGGTCCTATGCAGATGGAATTTTTTACCATAACTGAATTCAAAAGTGAGGAGGAGGAGGAGGATTCTCATGTTCAAAATCAAGGCGTCAAAGAAGATTTAACGCAGGAGGTTGAACCATATGGAAACTATAATGACTTCGAAGTCAAGAACGAGCCAATTGAAGAGAACTCAGGCGAGGATGAAGACTGCGAAGGCGACCAGGCGGAATGGCAAGTGAAAAGCGAGGAAGTTGAATATGAAGGGGTGGATGATGACGACAAGGATTATATAGACGAAAGTGAGGATGTTGGTACGGCAGTAAAGCTACCCTTCAAGTGTACCCACTGCGCAAAGACCTTCTCAGATCAGCGCAAGCTCAAGAAGCACATTCTCTATCACAATAGTAAAAAGGCGTACAAGTGCACAGAGTGTCCAAAGTCCTTCCTGTCGCCATCTAACCTCGAGAACCATGTACGCACACACACCGGCGAGCGCCCACATAAGTGCTCCCAGTGCCCCAAGTCGTACGCCCAACTGTCCGCACTCAATACCCACTTCCTGTGTCACACCGGTGAAAGGCCGCACAAGTGTCCGCACTGTACGAAGTCCTTCCTCACATCACCTAGTCTCAAAGTGCACATCCGAAGTCACACTGGCGAGCGGCCCTACCAGTGTACCCTGTGCTCGAAGTCTTTTCTGCGACGATCCTACCTAGACAATCATTACAATGTTCACACGGATGTAATTAAAGCCAGTGAGAGCATCGCGGGATCGGAAGTTTTCAAGTGTACCCATTGCCCGAAGACTTTCCTGAAAGAAACCTGGCTTAAGAAGCACATTCGCAACTACAGTAGCGGGAAGACGCACAAGTGTACCCTCTGCCCGAAGTCCTTTATATCGCGAAGCAATCTAGAAGATCACATACGCTCTCACACTGGCGAACGACCCTTTGAGTGTAACCATTGCCCTAAATCGTTTTCAACTACCATCGGACTGAGGCGACACATCCAAACGCACTCCTTGGACAAACCCTTCCAGTGTACCCATTGTCCCAGCTCGTTTACCCTGCAGAAGACTTTGACGCGACATATTCGCTCACACTCGTTGCCAACACAGTGGGCCGCGGGCAGTGAGCCAGCTTTGGAGGAAGAGGATTTACTCGGGATCTAAAGAAGGAATAACTGTGCAATAAATTGTCTAAAATAATATTAGAAAATACTTGCTATAGATTTAAGATAAGTAATTTTATACTTTTCAGGGAAGAACATCGCCCTTTTTTAACATATTTTACTCTATACTCTTTCCTAGAAGAATATAAACAACTATGGAAGGTGTTTCAATAATCGAACAAATAAAATTATAAAGATATTTCATAAATAACGAATTTTTCTAAAAAATATAAATGCTATTTGGGTTTCTTGGCAAGAGAATTTCTTTAACAGACTTAACGGTAATATTTTAGGGTTAATCCAATAGAAAACCTTAATATATGTACTTTTAAAAGCTATGCAATTTCAGCTAAAGAAAATAATATTTAAATTTAAAATTTACACTTACCCCCCTTTTCGCAGCTGACCAAAAGCTGAATGCTATGATACAAGACCTCTGCAGCCCAAAGAAAACATAAACAAAGCCGGAACACACCTGCGAAACGTGGTGTTCTTTAGCCCTAACATATCTGGTCACACTAACCAGTTTTGCCAAAAAAAAATGCGCATAAAAACGATAAATTGGATTTAAAAAACGTAAAAACAAACGAAATAGGATAACAACAATGTCAGTGCTGCGATTCCTGGTAACGCGCCAGGCCTTGGCTGCCCTGGCAAGGCCAAGGACCTTCAATATACTGCAAAAGCCAGCACAAATCGCCTTGGCCTCCACTTTGTGCAACCAAAATAGCAATCAAATCGTTAAGGATTTAACCAAAACGAATGGAAATCCCAGTTTAATGCAAATAAGGACGCACAAACGCTTCGGACATCAGGAGGAGAAGACCCCAAATGTGACCAAGTACTTTCACATGTTCATCCTGAGTCTATTCCTCATCTCAGTCATGGATTGGAGCAAGTGCGTGAAATAACCAATAAAATATGGTGCAAAATCTTCTCACACTCGACATCTATTTTTAGAGTGAAGCGTATGTTGATGCCCAAAGTGGATGCGGATGCTGGACAACGACCCTCGTCAGCGGCCGGAGTGAATGGCGAGGATAAGGCCAGCGATTCGGAGGCGGAGGATAACGAGGACGAGGAAGGAGGCTCGGATTTGCATCTGCACGAGGGCAAAAAGATACGCGAAAAAGTCGGTTTTCGCGAGAGGAAGGTACATACTACATAGCAGCTTTTAGCCAAGGAACGCTATATATGCTATATATCTATATCTGCATTGTTAACTCTGTTTAAAAAAGACATTATTATAAATCAGGTTTAATCCGGTTTTCACAGCCTAATTTCTATGACGACATTACTTTTTTGATTAAAAAAACGTTTAAGATTTGTATCTGTTTTAGGAGATAATGAATAATTGTTTTTTGTAGACTTTTTAATAACTTAAATACGCCTTCGAGAGTTTTTTCGGAAATTATACCTATTTGTTGCAATTTTAAAAAGAGTTGTACAATTTTGTCTTACAAAAATATTACTGCATTACTACAAAATGTAAATTCTTGACAAATCTTATAATTAAACCAAATTTTAATTGAAAAAATCCCGCTAAATATGTGAAAACCGAACGAAACACAATTTAAACTATTTTACAATATATTTTAAAGTTATTTCAATTACGTTTTACCGCAAACTCTTTGGTTTTCTTTACTTTTATGTTTTGTGACGTCTTGATTTTTGTCATATTTGCCACCACACCAACACACCAACACACCAACAAAGATAATTGAGTATGAGAACCGCATACGACAATTTTCCACGCCGGATAAGATATTCCGTTACTTTGCCACCGTACGTCTGCAGGATGCCACCCAAACCATAGTCTGCATGACGCCCGAGGATTTCCTGCGCTCCATTTATCCGGGAATCAAGCAGCCAGATGGTAAATCGCGTTGACGGCAACCCAAAAACCCATTAACTAACATTTAGTTCTTAATTTGTTTTTAGTTTAGCTTAAATAGTACTGTCACTTAGTTTGTTTTGCCTTTGTTTTGTGGATTTAGTATTGTTTATCATTATTCAATGTCGTTGTTGCTCTTAGCTAAAGTAATGTCCGTTTGCCTTAGATCATAGAGTACGAGAACCGCATTCGTCAGTTCTCAACGCCGGACAAGGTGTTTCGCTATTTTGCCACCATCCAGGTGCCAGTGGCCGATGATCGCCATGAGGTCTATATGACACCGACCGATTTTCTAACCAGCATGACGCCGGGCATGAAGCAACCAGATGGTATGTGCTAGCAAAGCAGTGGGGAATGCTATAGAAGATAGTTGTAGCCAACTAACATGATTATATTTATGAGAAAATGCCTGATCTAACTATAGTTTAAATGTTATTCTTTTACAGGTTTGGGTCTGGACCAATATAGACGATATGATCCCAAGGTGAGCTAAGTGTTTAATATCTATATATCAACGCACAGCCAAATTCAAAGATTAACAATATTAATATGCATTTGTATTACATTCTAATAACTTAAAACTGACTTACTAAGATTTATTGGGGCTCCCCAAGTGGCCCCAATCGTTTCCAACTGGAAAAAAAAGAAATGTTTCTTTTTAAAAATTCTGGACGCTAAACCGTTTAACAAATCGATTCCGTGTTTTCGACAAATAATAGTTTAAGACATTATAAATGTTTAACTGCTTAGATATAAGGCTATTTACTATTTTTAATACGCGTTCTAAAATTACAATTTAGCCAAAAATCTCGTCAAACGTCGAAAAATGACACCTCTAAACGGAATATAAAAAATCCTTAAGTTAAGTTTATCCTTAAACTTCAACGACTCATTTGATGGTTTCACCAAAGCTCTAGCTATCTTTTAAACATAGAAACTAAGTCAAAAGTCGATATATTATCGAATATAATCAGCAAACCTTTTCTGCCTGCGTATAGCTATCTCTCTCTGCATTTTCATACAAATTGTCAAAAAATTATGAGTGAGGGACCCTCTCCCTCTGCCTGGCATTTCCCTGGCTCCCTTAAAAATATAAAATGCGCTTTAATACGTTTTTAATTTCTGTAGACTTACTCTGTATTCTTATTACACAAGAAAAGTAGCTTTAGGATATTTAGGCTATTCATCGCAAGAGAAGTTATTTAGTTATTATAAAACTTTTCTTTTTTAACACTTCTCGTCTTAATATAACATTTTATATCCCTACGTTTGTGAGTCTTCAGTTAAATATTCCCGTATATAATATTAATTTTATGTTTTTTCAATGAGAATTTATAGAGAGCGATTCAATTGAGCGCTCGCACATTGAGAGTCAGCGATGAGCTTGTTCTCTGTTTCTGAAAGAAACACCGCGACTATTTTATTATCAATATTTTATAAATTCATTTGAATTTAATAACTTAACTGACTTAAGCACAATTTATTTATTAAACCTACTTCCCTACTTTCAGTCCGTTGGCGAACAACTGAATCTGCACCTGGAGAAGAACAGCATATTTTACAAGCTGGGCTCCTTTGGATTGATCACATTCTCCGATTACATTTTTCTGCTCACCGTACTCTCCAGTAAGTAATCTTTATTATATATTAAAAAATATAAATCTAACAATTAAAGTTTGTCTCTTCAAGTCTCGCGTCGCCACTTTGAGATTGCCTTTCGCATGTTCGACCTGAATGGCGATGGGGATGTGGACTGCGAGGAATTCGAAATGGTTGCCACTTTGGTGAGGCAGCAAACAAGCATGGGCACACGGCACCGTGATCATGCCAATACAGGGAACACCTTTAAGGTAATATGGAAGCATTTTTGCTAACAAAAAAGACAGTACCCCGAGACGTACTAAAAAACCATTCCTTTTTTTGTGTACTTGTATATTCTCTGTCTTTTGGCTTTAATCTCCTATATGTATATTGAACGCGTGTCTAAACTGTGTACATACAAATAAAATCTTAACTTCCCTCTGTTTTTGACGTACTTACAGTCCTTGAAGGTACTTTGTGTGATAATGCTTACTGACTTATATTTTGCCCCTTTCGAACTTATTTTTGAAAACATCAGTCACATGCGCACTTAGACTTAAGACTAAATCACACTTTGTAAACGCTAGAAAATCCACAAATGCACCCGATCCCACGCACACAAGTTATGCCCATTGATGTTGACACCAAAAATTTCTACAAAATAATATTAATTAATTGTTTCTAAAATCCTACTGTCCTTAGGGTGTAAACTCGGCCTTGATCACGTATTTCTTTGGCCCGAATATGGATGAGAAGCTGACCATTGAAAAGTTCTTGGATTTTCAAGAGCAACTTCAGCGGGAAATTCTATCGCTTGAGTTCGAAAGAAAAGAGCCAAATGACGACGGAAATATAACCGAAGCCGATTTCGCTGAACTACTTTTGGCCTATGCCGGATATCCCTTGAAGAAGAAGCAAAAGAAATTGAAGCGGGTGAAGCGAAGATTCCGGGATCATGGCACAGGCATTTCCAAGCAGGATTATCTTGATTTCTTTCATTTCCTAAACAACATCAACGATGTGGATACTGCTCTGACCTTCTATCACATAGCTGGAGCCTCGATTGATCAGCAAACGTTGCAGCATGTGGCCAAAACAGTGGCCATGGTCAATCTCTCGGATCATGTGGTGGATGTGGTCTTCACCATTTTCGATGAGAACAGTAAGTTTCGGTGTAAGAATAAATGTACTTTAACTTAAATTTAAATATTTATTTAGATGACAACCAGCTGAGCAACAAGGAGTTCATTTCGGTGATGAAGAATCGCGTTCAGCGCGGCTTGGAAAAGCCCAAGGACACTGGCTTCCTTAAAATGATGCGATCTGTGTTCAAGTGCGCCAAGGAAACCAAGCCCGTGCTGTTGGACATCTAAGGATGGTTCCTGATGATTCCTGCAACGTGGATTCTCCCGCTCCAAGCGCCTCAATCTTAGTCATTTTTTTTCCTACGCTTATCACGCTTTTTACTATTTATTTTGTAGTTAAACCTTACTTAAATCGATTTTAGCTCAATCTCTTAAGCCCAAGCAGGTTCTTCGAAAACCATAGTTAGCTTTTGTATATGTCACCGACTCTTGTGCACTTAATATGTTTATTTTTTTTTAATACAAACATATATCATAATATTTATAAATAAATACAAATTGATAAGAAGGCCCTGTTTTATTGGAAACTTATCGCTTCAGTTCTGTGCAAGTTACCATGTCATGCAATGGAATTCTTTCTTAAGGAACTTACTATTGCTCTGCAAATAAGTTTATAAATATAGCTATGTTTTGGAAGGCTTAATTTTATTTGAAAAGTTCAGTTCTTACTTTTATCACAAAAAACAAGAGAAATCTTTATCGGAAGTTCTTAAAAATACAAATATGTTTTACACATCACAAGGTGTATTTAAATATTTTCATGTTCCACTTAATGTTAGGGAATGTATTGTAAATAAGGTAAAATAATGCCTAAAGTTGGATTTAAAAATTCTTAAAGCGATTAAGGCTTAAAGGAATGCTTCACTCAGTGACATTTTTCATCGCTATAAACTAAACATTTTGATTCCTATCATATTTAAAAATATATCTTTCAAATAACTAAAGAAAATCATGATAAAATCATAGATTAAATTCAATAAGCTGCCCTTCAATCTAGGCCACATCCACATCCTGATCCTCATCCCCGACATCATCCACACTCATTCCGTACAGCTCCAAATCATGCTGCTTGAGATGCGACGTATAGGCATCCAGTTCCGTGAATCTTTGCTGACATTCACAGCACTCTAACCAGTCCTCCACGGAACTCTCATCATCACTTTCGTAATTGGAGGATTTCCTGTCCTCCCTGAGCTGCTCCAGATGACTGGACTTATGATCGGCATATTCCAGATAGTCCCTAAATTTCGCCGGACACCGAAGACACTTGTACCAGCGATCACGGATGTGGGTGGCCATGTGTTTCTTGAGCGTGGAACATTCCCTGAAGGGTTTCCGGCACTTGGAGCAGCTGAAAGGCTTTTCGCCCGTGTGGATCATGTAGTGGCGCTTCAGGTTATGACGCGTTCCAAAAGGACGATGGCACAGGGGGCAGGGGTACGAGCGGCGAGTGCGACTTCTAGTCTTGGCCAATAAATTGCCATCATTGCTCAAGGAAGATGAGGAGTTGGCACTACTGCAACTGCGGGGAAGTGGAGGACGACTTGGTTGTTGGGGAGGAGGTATCCTTTCCGGCAGAGATTGAAGAGTAGTCGGTATCAGAGTCACCATCAAGGTGGGTAATGATGCCACAGGTTGTGGCTGCTCCTCTTCTTCTGGTTCTTCAATCTCTTCAATCTCTTCTTCTATTTCCTCCTCTATATCCTCGTCCTCCTCTTCCATCTCCTCCTCTGCCTGATCCCCCTGCGGCTTGTCACCCATCTCATCTGGCTGTGGTTTCACCATTAAATTCTTGCTCTCGCATTCCGCACACCTGGTGGCATCCTGATCCAGCGGTTGCCCCAAATGACAGATCATGCAGATGAATCTGGGATCGTGGGAGTGCCTGCGACGATGCTTTTTCAGATCGCTAAACTCCCGAAAGCGACGCTCGCAGAGGTCACAGGGAAAGGGTCGCTCGCCTGGAAAAATAAAATGGGAAAGCTGTTAGCAAAGAACATTACTAAATATTAATAAATAAAAGGAATACCTGTATGAATCATCATGTGGCGTCTTAGATTGTAATTGGATTGCACTTTTTTCCCGCAGTCAGGACACTCGTACAGATGACGTCCCCTCCTGTTGACATACGAACGCTTCCTCCTCGACGTGGAAGGCTTCTTCCTTATTATCCTTTGGGGCTGCTGCTCCTCTTCCTCCTCCTCGTCGGAGGGCAAAACGATCACCTGTTGCTCCTGCGGCGTTGTCTTCTCGTTTTCCAGGACACAGTGAACAGTATTTGAAGGAAGATTAACCTCGTCATCTCCGTCGCTATTTACATCCTGCTCACTATCGCTAAGTTCAATTTCCGCCACAATCCTATGTTGTTGTCGGGGAATCAATTCGATATCTGGCGAGATCCTTTTTATGGAAGAATTCCACGAAGCCAAGCTTCGAGCTGCACTTATTATAAGGCCATTGGCTTGGGAAGCGTCTTCCTCATCCAACTCGATGACCTCCAGTTCTTTTCTTCTCTTCTCCGTCTCCCTGCGCACCTTCTCTATATCCTTGAGCCTTCGCATTTCCAACTCCTGCTCCTGTTGTTGCTGTGCTATGCGCAGCAGAAACCCTTTGATTTTCGCATCATCTATGGAGACAAAGTTCTCCTCGGGCTCCTGGTACTCATATCTCACCGGATCGGGGGGTATAAGACCGCAGCTGGCTCCACAGCTGGCGTCACAGCAGGCAGCGGCCGAGCAGCAGGGCAGAACAGTGCAGTCGCTGCAACAGTCCACGCAGGACGATGATTTATTCAGGGTCAACTCCATTTGGAGGCTTAAAGCTGTGGGTTTTAAATAAAAAAAAAAAACAAGAAAAAATAATTAATAATTCGTATAGCCTACCATAGAAATTATCACTTAAAAACACAGTTTATTCACATTTAAATGTGTAATATAAAGTGATTACTAAAATGAAAAAGCTTTAAGCAATATAAAAGGACAACGAATTATCCAATTACCAATTAGATGATTCTTAAAAATCCTGACCAAGTTTGAATAGAGATAAGCTTTGAAGTCCTTAGGTTTTTAGCTATTTTTAAACTGTTAGAAAATGTAATAATTATCCAATTATTAGTTCAATGATTTCTAATAGTTTTGACCATTTTTAAATAGATTCTTAGGTTTTTAGATATTTTTTTAAATGTTGGAAAGTAGGAAACTCTACCTAGCTTAGCTTTGCTATTTAATAATATAATCTGGAAAGTACTAAAGCTATTATTCTATAGCGGGAAAGGTTTCTTACATTGATCTTCAGTTACAGATATAAGGTATTTTTAAAAAATCTACCCTAATTCCTTCTATTTTGGTCTACAAATCTATAATAAGTCAGTACCAACATATATTATTAGCTTTGCTATTTAAAGATATGACCTTGACTGTATTACAAAGTTAAGCACAGTTTCTGAATATCCGCTTAAGACCCTTTAATTCAATTAACCCTTACTAAGACTATCTGTCTCGAACATATTTAGCTCTACATTAAGAAACTAAGCCATATGATATATCATATAGAAACGAAACCTGTGTGATCTATTATGTTGCAAAGACAAAGATTGCAATGACAATTATCTTCAAAACAAAGTTGAAAATCATTTCCAATTAATCACAACTCTCTTAGGGAATGATCGTGTCCTTGAATCCTGAAGGTGACTGATCACTTTCAAAGATAAATGCATAAAAACAAACCCACTCTTATCACTCTTAAGAAATCCTTTAAGGCATAATCGCCTACCAACCATGTGATCTGCCAGGAGATTCCTTATCCAAGGAAGCAGGCTCTTTCGATCTGCGATTCTCGATCTCCGATCTCTTCTCTTCCTTTGCACTCCTCTCCTTTGGCACTCTGCTTTCCTTCGCTCTTTTTTATCCGCGATTTCAGTGCTCGGCGATGAGCTGCGACTGCCGTGCGAAGAAGTGAAGAAGAAACTGGATTCGCGATTCGCGATTTGCGGCTTGCCGAGCAGCACAACCTCTCGACAAAAACAACAAAACGCCGCAAAAGTCGAGTTTCAGTCACCGCCGCCGCCTCGGTCGACGCTGGCAGCGCTGCCTTGGTCTGTGAATCAGCGAAGCGAGCAGAGCGCCAACAACAACAACAACTACAATGGCAACGGCGCTGCAGGCTTTTTTCGAGACACGAACGTGAGCCTTATCCCCAAACCCACCCGGCCCCCTTATCCCCTTTGCGTGTTAACTTGATTTTTCTTCGGGCCACGCAAAAGCGAAAAACGTATAAAAAAAAACAAAGAAAATGCGCACAGGGCAAGCCCCAAAGAAAAGGCAACAACAACAACAACAACAAAGCAACAATTACAGGCAAGAGCAACAGGCGCAACAACTACTGCAACAACAACTCACGATTTTCAAGATTACTCAGAGAGCCAACGAGAGAGAGAGAAAGAGAGGGAGTGATGGACAGAGTGGGGGCAGCAGAATGGGCAGTTGGGGGTGTGTGGAGCCGTGTGTATGCGCCAGAGCGAGAGGGGATGCGTGGGGGAAGAGCACTGAAAAAAGGGAGCAGCGTGACGGAAAAAACAATACCAACAACGAGCGAACCAGAAGCTACAACAACTACATGGGGAGCAACAGAAACATCAACCACAACAACAAAAAAAACAACAAAAACATCTGGGGAGCAGCGACGCCGTCGCCGACGCCGACGTCAACGGTGACCGCGACGTCTACGTATTTTTTTTATTGACGTCCGAGCAGCAGAGCAAAAGTAAAACCGTGCGCCTTAAATTTTTTATTTTTTTGTATTCCCAGTTGCTTTTCTTCTTTCTCGCTCGTTGCCTTTTGTTGCTGTTACTTTCCTTTGTGTTATTTTATTTTTAAATATTTGCAGTAATTGACTTAATTATTGGTTATGCTTTTTATCCGTTTCCAAGTCGAGCTTCTTTTGAGTATTGGACAATGCGACAAAAACCCTGCGATCGCTTTTTGATGGTTGGGGAAAATTGGAGGTGGGGTAAATTTCCTTTTTTGGGTGTATCAAAGATGGTAGAAGTACATAGAGTCCTTGGCTGTATATTTTGATCATGTATCACTTTCAGTGATTAAGCTTTAAATAAGCAGTATATATTTTTCAGTGTTGAACATCGACTGAATGTCCTTTATTCTATTTTCTAAAAAGGAGGACTTAAGTCTGGAATAAGAGCGAAAAAAATTCTCTCTATAAGGACAAGGATGGTTTCAAGATATTATAAAAAATAAACACGGGGACAGTTTTCAACTATAAAGATCCTGACCTCAGTTAGTATAAGTTATTGCATACTTTCTAGCAATATTTCCTATAAAAGGCCATTCCTATTGACAGTTACTGAAAAAAAACTTTTCATCACAAAAAACAATAAAAAAACATGTTATCTACGCCTTCAATTGGATTAAAAGTTTATTTTAAAGTTTGTTAGAATGTTCAATATAATTTAAAACGAAAATAGAATCCTTGTAAATTTCATACCGACAAAAGAATTCCCGACCATCCGGTCCTAAAACTTGTTGCATCCTTTTTGATGGAAACTATGTAGCTTTTCTTCTGACATAAAACGTGTTCAAAAGTAAAATTTTAATTAGTTTAATACTTGGTTTATTTGGATTTTGTTTTAAATCTAGAATAATATCCTTCACCTCTACTATCAGCCTCCCTAATGTCTTAAAAATATATATCTTTTACCCCATATTTTATAAAAACAAACTAAATTTTAAATATTATTCGTTTGGTAATGAAAGGATACCTTTCCTGTATACTCACATATTCGAATTTGTTGATCTATTTAAAGCGTTCCAAATAATAAAACATCGATCGCTTTTAGACAGTTCTCGATAGATAGGATAGCGTGTTCTCCTCTAATTTGTATGCAATTCGCGTGAGTAGCCAAGTTCTAGTCCGTCCCAACCCATCGACAGTGGTCTCGAAGATCCGCTTCGAGTGCTTGGCTCTAGGCTTCCGTCTGGTCTCTCGGTCTCGGGAATATTGACGATCGTGACTGCAGCGGCGCACATTCATTTTCGTACTCGCTTTTTTTTTTGCTCATTTTCGCTATAAAACTCGTTTATATCGGAGATCCAGTCGCATGAAGTCAACACACAACGCCCACTCCCGTGGTCCGTGTGGAATCGGTTTATCGGTCGGTCTCGGTGACTCGGTCCCGGTCTCTCTGGCTCTTGCTTTTGCGGTGTTAGCCTGGGGGGATTGGCATCCGTGTGCCATGTCTCAGCGACTGCCCTGCCTGGCTGGCCATGTGTATTATGTCCTATCTGTGTGGGGAACCAGTATATCTCGGTGTTGGCAAGCGAGCGAATGGGGAGCAATGCTCGGCACCTCGACGTCTGCCTCTCTGCCCCCCAGGTGTTCGAACTTTTTCAGTCCCCACTGCCTCTGAGTGCACAACATACAGATATGGGTACACACACACACTCGACACTCGGGCCGGGCACATCATGCAGGTGCTTTATAAGGCTGGGACGATGGTGGCAAGATTCGTGCTCGGTGAAAATATTTTACAGATTGTTGGTATTGTTTTTGCGAAGCAGTTGCAATTGTTTAAAAGTTCGTTTGATTTGGGTTGGGAATAGAGTCCTTTCTTACATATTTCCTTGCTTTTCATTATCATAGGTACTTTTCCAAACTCCAAGTGACTAGTCTGGATGATTAAATTCACATAAATAAAGGCTCGAAGACAAGCACAGCAGGCTGTAATATATACTTAGTTGTGTCGGTCATCCCAATAAACCCTGCCATTACTATTTGTTGATGATCGGTCTTCAATAAGTACTAGCATCTAACAACAAACTAAATACTATTGGGGATATTGCAAAGAATCAAGGATAACTAATTAAAAACATTAATATTATTTAAATGATCGTGTCTACATTGATTTGTCGCAAAATGGAGCGTGATTAAAAACAATTTGAATTTTCAGCAAAAAACGTATAAATAATATGTTTAAAAAAGGAAGCAATTCAAAAACATTGAATTTATACGTAAGTCGGTAGCCAATTAAACTGACCACATTTTAGATCGCTAGGTTCATTTTTCTTCGAAAGAAGTGATTTCGAGGAAAACGCAAAAGAATAAAACATAGCAGGAGTAAGATGCTCTGCCAGGAGTTCCTTCTCAGAGCTATAATTTTTTAACCACATCGAATATTAGAAAATCCCTTTGATCACAAAAAGTACATCAGTTATAAAGGAGACTTATAACATTTTCTTTTTTAATTTTACTTAGACATCCCTCCTCATCTAAGGAAAGCTTTTACCGTACTATGTACCTCTTGGTCATATAGTTATATATTATTATACCCTTGCAGAGGGTATTATAGTTTTGCCATGATATTTGCAACGCAGTAAAGGAGTCATCTCAGACCCCATAAAGTATATACATTCTTGATCAGCATCACCAGCCGAGTCGATCTAGCCATGTCCGTCTGTCT